>JABUQX010008312.1:0-16038 GCA_015478945.1 Trachelipus rathkii
AATTGGAGGTTCTTGAAAATGCAAGATTTTATTAGTTTCTTTCCTTGAATTTTTTAACTAAAAATTATTTAAACATTTGACTACGTGCCTAGACAGAGGTTGTAGTAACATGCGTGTATATATATTATATTTAATGAAATTGCTTGTAGGGTTTCCTTTTATACATTAGTAGCTATTATTTTGAAGATTGTAGTTGTGTATGTATATTTAACTGCTATTCGTAACAATTATTTAAGGGTTATATTTTTATATGCAAAATTTATGTTTAGCTGTTGGGGAATTATGTATTTATTGTGACCTCTTGAAAATATATATTGATATTAAAATATAATAAAGATAAGGAAAAACAAGGATACAAAAAAAGTATATGAACATAGTTTCAGTGTTCTTTTATTTCAATATCCTACCATAACAATGTCATTGAACTTTCGATTTTCTCTAGACATGGAGAATGGCGAAATTACTCGTGTGATCGGTCATTTGTACCCTTTATAATTATTTTTTAATATTTATGATTCCTTCTTTAAAGAAGAATCACCCGTAGCATTAAACTTTTCCTCAATGTGACTGTCAGGCAACATCCTGACCAAACGTCGGTTTAAAGCTGTATTCATTTGAAATGAGCTTCGACGACAACCTTACTGTTACAATTAGACAAAACAGTAAATTTATCATATAATTTCTCTTACTATTGAACATTTAAAATATGTTAAAATTTTCTCACGTACTTTCTTTCAAATGTGAACTGTGTATTAATGTCCCCAGTGTCCCTTTAAAAGTAGATTAACTTAATTTGTACGGAAATCATTAATAATATTTCCCAAATTATAATTAATGTGGATCTCATTATCGCAATTATGGAGCCTTTCGCATAAAGAAGGCAAGTATTATCCAGACACACGCCCTCCTAAGAAGAGCAAAGTGACGTGTCATCTTTTGTAATAAAACGGTCATGGACATCTTTGCCTGGAAAGAAAATAAGACTTTCCTTCGGTATTTATACTGTGGCATCGTTTTCACCCACGCCGAAGGGTTTCCCATTTCTTCTATCTTCGGGATCGTCCCTCTTTCGGATCCATTTTGTCCTTCTCGACGTTTCGTCATTGCAGCAGAAGTTATCGAGATGGTAAACACTTTCGTTTCTACGAAGGTTTGGAGTTTTCCAATTCCAAAGTTCTTCTTCTCCAATCTGTCTTCGACCTTTCCTCTATACCAGTTTTCTTGAAATCATTAAACAAATATCGTGCAGATACTATTTTAATCTCTGAAGTAAAAGCTTTCCTAGATAGCAATTCAGCATAAAAAATAGACACTTTTCTCCTATGAGTAAAAAATCGAGCGGAGGAAAAATGAAAGAAGCGACAGGGCGCATTGGATCTGGAAGTTGGCATGGCTAAACCCCAGCCGTTGATTTTGCCAAGAGTGGCGGTTGGATTATCCTTTTCTGCATCACTTAGGACAGCAGCATTATTGTAAGGGCATCCAACCCAGCGTTCTGACAATGTGACTCTCACACTTTGTCCTTCTGACGTCTTTAAGTTTTCATTAAGCTTCTCCTTTTTTTGAGAGTTCTCAATTTTGAATTTATTTTCTCGGCGCATATCAGCTGTTTCAAACTTGATTTCCTCAAATTTTCCATCAGTATTTTCTGAAGAACAAGTTACAGCAATAGACGACGAACATCTCTCTCCTTCTTAACCTGAACTTGAGGTTTCTTTTGTATGGAATCCATCAGGCATAAAATCAACCCAAGGATATTGATGAAATAAATCTGAAGTTCCTGAAGTTCAGCCTGGTCATTATCAGATGCAACTTTGATTACTGCAGTGATTTCATCAATTTCATTTTTCTTTTCAAATTTCTCCTTCTCCATAGCTTGTTGAAGCAAATATCCGTTATCGGATTCTTCCACCGTAGCTATCAAAACTTCTTTTGCAAATTCTTGTTCTGACAATGCACCATGGCGTTTTATACATAATCCTTGGACTCCTGATTCTTTCTCTTCCAACTTCTCTTCATACTCTTCCTCCACTGGTGTTACTTGGAACACTCTTCCCTCTAATCTTCTATTAACACTCTCAGGCGTATCCGCTGCCAGGTTAAAATGTATAGCTTCTCCGACACTCGCTTCAAGACTGTCTGAGTTTGAGAAATTTTCTTGATTTTGTAATGGAAATTTTCCATTCACATTTTTCACTGTCTTACTATTTTCTATAGCAGTTTCAGCTTCATGAGTATTTTCGCCGATATCGATTTTATCATTATTTCCGAAACCTATTGTCTCTGGACCTAGACCGCCTGGAACATTTCCCAATGTTGTCATACAATGCATCATTTAAACATAAAGCTTCTACATACCCCGTATAGAACGGAGTCTGAATCCAAATTCTTGCTTCAAGGGCTGTCCTAAGGGTGTTATCTATTAGAAGCATTTTCTAATCTTGCCTGTGAACTTATGGTCTTTCACAAACTTCTTTTTTGCAATTACACCGCTACACCCTGTATCACCAAGTACGGATACGTCAGTGCCATTTATAGAACCATTCGTAACAGGCATGAGGGAATGTCTGACGTTTGAATCATCCTGACATGACATGGTTATAACGGGGATTGATTTTCCATCGACATGCAACATGCTGTCCTTTAACATTTTACTCACATCAACACCATATTCTCAACTTGCATTGCCGCAGAAAAATCTCCTTTGTTAACAGAATTATCAATTGTAACAGCGGCATTGTGTATATCTTTCCTTGGGGCGTGCATTTCTTCCGCGTCTTGTTTATGATTAAACTTATTATCAAAATAGTGCGGTTACGTGAAATCTGTTTGTTTTAGTTTTGGGCAGAATAACAAGCATTGGAATCATGGCCGACATTGTTGCATATTCCACAAACTTTGGTGTGTTGACGTTGAGTGTTATGGCTTGGAATGAATGAGATATTCCTTTAGTAAGGCTTCAGGTCTTCCCTTTTGGAACAAAGGTTCTTACCCCTTGCTTGAAGATATCTATCTGCGTGAGAAGCGATGTCATTTAAACTAGAGGGTCCTGTCTCTCTAAGATGAACAGCTAAGTCATTTGGGCAACAGGTGAGAAATTGATCGACCACCATGAGATCGGTTAAACCTTGAAAATCTTAGTTAAAACTTGAGAGCTCGTACCACCTTGACAGATATGATTTAATCCGATTCAGTAGTTGTAAAGGGCCCTCATCTGTTTTGGGCTTGGCTTCCTTAAACTTAGCCCGATAGCCATCTTCGGTCATATTAAATTGAATGAGAAGGGCTTCTTTTAAGCTAGGAAAATCATTAGCTAAGTTGGGCGGCAACTTGCTATATACTGACAGAGCACGTCCAGTTAGAAGCGCACTGAAATAGAGAGGCCATAAACTGCGATCCCAATTAGAAGATGTCGCATAGCTCTCAAAACGTAGAATGTAAGCGTCCATCTCATCCCTTGATTCAACGAACGGGGCCATATTCGGTACCTTAACGTTGGACGATGAGGATACATTATTTAAATGAACGGAATATTGAGATTGATTGGACAGTCGCATGCGTTCTAATTTGAAGTTCCGCGTGCGTTCGGCTTCTTCGATTTGTTTATTTAGTAACGCAGCTTTCCTATCGTCTTCTTCTTGCTTGAGTTGAGCATTTCTTTCAGCTTCCTCTTTCTTGAGTTGAGCGTTTCTTTCAGCTTCCTCTTTCTTGAGTTGAGCTTCCTCTTTCTTGAGTTGAGCATTTCTTTCAGCTTCCTCTTTCTTGAGTTGAGCATTCCTTTCAGCTCTTTCTAATTCAGCAATCCTCTCTTCTTTCTTTCTTTCTGCTTCAGCAACCTTCTCTTCTTTGTAAGCTTTCTCTCTTTCTTTAATAAATTCGAGAGACTCTTTGCCTTTTAGGCCTAATTCTTTAGCCATCTGACACCAGGATTGATAGTCCATTATTAATGTCGACAAAAGGGAGAAGAGACCGTGAAGAATGAAAGAGAGGTGAGTATCTAAATTCAGCAAGTGAAGTGAAGAAATACTGTCAAACTATATTCCTTCTCGGACAGGCCACCCAAAAACGTGTCGAGATATTTTATCGATGAGGAGACGTGGGTTCAGTATCTGTAAAAATCTTCTGTAGTCTAGGGGATAAATTTTATTAAAACCTATATAACTTGCCGAATGTTAAGTCCAAGCTTATTGAGAATTTATCTAAAGATCTGGAAGCTGTGCAGGATTGTAAAATAATCAAGATAAGAACTGGAGTTTTACTCGTAAATAATTTGAAAGATACGCCGATCACAAGTTCGAAGAACGATAAATCCAAAATCAAAAAGCCCTTTTCATAAAATTTCCTCCATTAAATACTATTCAGTAGTATCCATCATATTAGTAAATTATAAAATCATAATAACTTTTCTTGACTTGTTAAGTATAAAATTAATTACTATCCTAACATATTACATGCTAATAAGTCTGTCTATCATTATCAACTCAAAATAAATCTATTTTTATATAATGAATTAAATTGAAGGCAAATTAATATACCTCTAATATGAACGCCAAATAATAGCGAAATCATTAATAATAATTTTCAAAAATTATAAATTGACTTGTGGATCTCATTATCGCCAAATTATGGCCTTCGCATAAAGCACAGACAAAGATATATCCTGATATATATATATATATATATATATATTATATATATATATATCTATTATATATATATATATATATTATATATATTATATTATATATATATATATATTATATATATATAATATATATATATATATAATTATTTTAAATGTTTCTAAATTTTACTAATTTAAATATTACACTTTTAAATTATCTCAAAAATTGAAAATTTCCTTATCGCTCTTTTCTTTGACCATTGCTCTTATTCGCAAATTATAAGAGAGCAAAACGAGCAACATATCCCCATATTCCCAAAAGGTTAGTTGAAGGAATGATGAAATGAAGAGATATTTTGATATATCACATAATATGTGAATCTAAAATTTGGCTACGTCGTTCATCATCCTTTCAATAATACTTTGCCTCCCCAGATTCAGGTATTTAATAACCTAGAACAGGTGATCCGCAAAGTTTTGAAGAAATTTTATGATCTTTTGCAATTAAAATAAAAAAAAACGAATAAATGCGAGAAAATAGGAAAGAAAATGAAACGTTCAGCATATCACCTTTACTCGGTTGTGTAAAACTTAACTTTTCTCTACAAATATTAAAAAACCATTCATAAGAAACTTTAATATGACACACTTTAGGCATCATAAGTTAAAGTTTGGTGGTCGGCAGAAAAAAATTAGAGATATCTGAAGTTGGCGGGATATTTAAAGGGTGTCAGTGCTAAAAAAAAAAAAAAAAAAAAAAAAAAAAAAAAAAAAAAAAAACAAAAAAAAAATTTTTTTAAAAGTTAAATTTTTTTTAGCCCTTTATCACCGAAAGGGGGGAAGAATTTCACCCGATCCTGGTGGGGCTTATTATGGAGTAATAAATAAAATGTTAATATTTTACTCATTAAAATAATGGAAAAAAATAAGACATCCTACGTCATCACAAAACTTGGTCTACTTTTCGGAAATTTTTAATTTGGCTAATACTGAAAGATCGTGCTAAGCATAACAACATCTTAATGTCGCATCTCTACAAATACTTAGACTATACGAGATTTCATATTCAGGCCTACAGTCAAGTGGCTTAAATTACTTGATAAAGCTGGCGTCGGGTTTGGGGACCCAGTTTAGCATTCAAAGGTAATTAAAAACTATTCCTAGGAAAATGGATTTAAATAGTAAATACATTTTACGAATATTTTTAAATAGTAAATACCAAATACACAAATCATATTTAAATATATATATATATATATATATATATATATATATATATATATATATATATATATATATATATATATATAATATATATATATATATATATTTATATATTATAGTATATATATATATATATATGTAGATACATTTTAAAGTAAGAATTAATATAAGTCCCTTCTCGAGTTATTTATTTCAATGTAGCTGCAGAGTAAAACCAATTTTTAAAAGCTTTTGTCAAAAAGCGAAACCGAATCAGTAAGAACATCATGTAGACTTTTTCTATAATATGTCTGCATTGAATCGGATTAATACAGCTTCTACTGATATGAATTGAGTAAAAATGATCTTATTGTTATTTACGGGAGAAACTTCACCCAATCTACGTCAGTCATCTTTATAATAATTTGGATTGATTCGGATTCACCTGGCACAAAGGGGTCAAAGAGATATTCTTTTGAGAGCCAAAGTGATTCCCGCAAAGGAGAGTATTCGCTCTACCGGTGTTCAAGATGATAATGTTATTTTAAATTCTGTATTTAAATACATTAAAATTGATATATTTATATAAATATAATTCTAAATACAGAAATATTTTTAAATACAAATGCATTTAGCTGTTGGCAAACTTTGTTTAGTGGTAATATTGGTAGTTAAAGTAGTATCCATAGTGCCTTAAAAAAAAAAGCAGAAACTGCATTAGTGGTATTTTTCCATTTCAAAATAATATTTTACATAAATAATCTATTTTCAGATATGTTTCAATGTTCAAACTAAAGAACCTTTAACGCATTTTAAGAATTACTATGATTCTAGCTCAGCTCTTCAAAATAATCAAGCTAAGGAAACGACGTGTGAAGTATTACTTGGCTGCAATCAAACTATTTTAACGGCTAATGTAATTATTAAAAATTATAATATAGTATATATATATAGTATTATATATGTAAGTATATATATAGGTATTATATATATAAATATTATATTTTTTTTATATATTATATATATATAAATAATTTTTTATTTAATTATATATTATATTTTTTTTTTTTTTTTTTTTTTTTTTTTTTTTTACAGATTATCACGTACTCGGGCTGGTCTTCTTTCAAGGAGGGGCAGGAAATAAAATACGGGAAAGCCCACCCAAGCCCATACCTAAGCAAATTTCTCAGGTAGGCGCAGACGTGGGTTTTTAAAGAGAGGAGTAGCATTAAATAACAAGTAAGGAAAAACAAAAGAATGGCAAGGAGTTCACCAGAACAGTAATGGCTGAAAGAAGGAGGCAACACAACGAACGAGTCTGGGATTGTTCGATTGTCACCTGGTGCGGCCCGCAAAATGCATGCGAGGCATGGCACCTTGTATTTGCGAGGTGCGACCGCATGGAGGTGGAATGCGAGTGCCCACTCCTCTGAGCATCTACCGTTGTAATACACCTGTAGAAAAGAGATAGTACGCCAAGTCACGTCACAGATAGAGGGTAAAGAGAGTTAGAAAGTAGGGGACAAGTTAATTAGTTCTCGCTTTAGACTCAATCTGTCCAATGAGAAGGGTGGAGCCGATGCCCCAATGTGAGAACAGTACTCCATAACAAGGGCGAATAAGGCCTTATATACAACTGGAGTAGCTGTGCAAAGATTAAAAAAATTCCCGCAACCTGAACAGAACTCCCAGTTTCTTGAGGCCAGCTTAGCAGACCAGTTGTGATGATGCAAGGTTTTGCCCAGATAATTCTTTGTTCATGTTCAGACAAGAATGTTTATGTTGTCAACCGGTGAGACGTTAGAACCGTCGAAAAATAGGAAAGTTAGGAGGGTCGTTTTGAGGGGAAGATGTTAAGTAGTTGAGAATTTCAAAGAGTTGAATCTTCACAAGGCTTTGTCGAGCGGCCGGCACCTGGGAAGATCCCATCCAGGTCGGCAGAATAAGAATCAGAAGCTGAGACGAGAGGAAACATCTAGATGCAACGGGGAGCAGATTTAGAAATGAGTGTAAGCAATGTAGAGTTGATTCATGCTCGGCATAAAGAGTGAACAGAGTAGAAGTGCAGCTAAGAAGATCCGTTGATGGAAAGTAGAGAAAAAGTTGGAGATAAAACAGAACTTGAGGAAACACCACAATTAAAGGAAAGAGGAGAAGTCGCGTCCATCACTAGAGTGCTGAGTATGATAGGCGACCAGCAGAGAAAAACTTGCAAGAGTAAGCAAAGTAGAGAGGAACCAAAGGAAGGGAGCTTAGAGAGTAGGACGCATGTGCCATACTCGATCAAAAGGCTTTGATATAATGATGTGCACCGACCCAAGACTGGCCATAGTCCCTATAGGGCAGAAGACCATAGAATCAGTAAGAATAGGAATAAGTATGTCACCCGAGTTGACTCTGGCTCGAAGCCTACTGATGATCTGTAAGAAGGGATGGCCACTATCCAGGTTATATTCCATGGTAAAGTGAGAGTTAGAGAAGAGTTTCAAACGATTCTGTAGATGAGAATACAAGTGAGCGCTCATAGAACGAGTAGTTAGAAGGATCTAGAGCGGACATGGCCCTATTTTCCTGGGATTGGTTGGACATATGCGCGCTTTCCCAGCACTAAGGAATGTACAAGTATTAAGGCTGAGAGTAGAGTTGATTCGCGGACAGGGCCAGCTCGGAAGCACAAGACTACTCGTCTCCGTGATCAGAAACACGGGGAGGATGCTATCGCAGGTCCAGTGACTTCCGTCGATCATACATAGGATCTCAGAATTATTCCATTACCACACGCATCATGCGATAATCACGGGAAGAGGCATAGGAAACCGGCTGAGGGGAGAAGAAGCAGGAGGAGGGATGCAGGAATAGTCCGCGGTAGAATTAGATGAAAAAAAGGAGGCCGAAGAGATTAGCCTTTCTCTTTAGGAGAAGTTTAGCTACATAAACCGTCAGGGAGATAAGTGGAGGAAAGGAGATTTACAAAAGTTGTTTAGAGAGAGATGTTTTTGGCAATGAGGCCAGAAATTTTTATCAGTAGGAGACCCAAGTAGGTTGTCCACTTTCTTTAGTGAAGCGCGCTAGGCCTGTTGAATAATAGCACCTGCAAGATTCCGGAGCAGAATGAGAAAGTAGTAAGAGTGATAGAGGAACGAGAGTTTTTCGCGAAGGTCGCGATAGTGCGGGGCATAAATTGGTCTCTCTCCTGAATGGAAGCGAGAACATTCCCCATCGAACGAGACCACTGTGATTTTGTGCGAATAATAGATTTAGTTGAAGATGGAATGAACACGTCATACCTCAAACTGATTACGGCCTCATACTTCTTCAGCGCGTGACCGGAAGCGCCTACGGTCAAAGCAGATTCACTTCAAGCATAGTTAGCAAGAAACGAAGCCAACGACCCCAATTAGCACGATTAAGTGCCAGAAAAGTAGTTTGAGGCATGGTGGAGCTGCGAGATTAAAAAGTTTTTAAACCTTAAGTTCTAAGATTGTGGTCAGAGTTACGTGAGGAGGAATATGGGTGTATCTGTATATGAGCAGAGTAGTGGAGAAACATATAATCAAGCGTGTTCAAGAATTGGTTAGGACGATCTGTAATGATGTGTAGGTTCTTTAATTAATCTCGTGGTCCGAGATCGTTGAGGATAATACTGAATGTTTGTGGCTCCTCTCCGCTCCTGCATCAGCATGAGAAAGGAGCCCAACACTCAGTGTGATGAACGTTGAATCATGTAAAGTAGATAAATTAGTGAAGGTTTGGATGGAGAAGAAGGTAAAGTTGTCATGAGAAGTAGTAAAGCCTATTCAAAAGGAGGGTGAAATCTGTTCAGTTAGGGGAGCAGTAGCAGAAGGCAAGATAGATTGGTGAGTAGTAGGGTGGATTAACCAAAAGTCGATCGAGGAGAGATTCAGATTCCTCAAGACGGTGCTTGACAGGAGTGTTATGGTTAGTAGATGTCGGGGCATGTAGGTGACTCCAGCCAGGTTATGTCTGAGAATTCATAGAAGACCTCCCAATTGGATAGAGTATTAAGTTTAGTTTGAAAAAGCATCCCTGCTGGCTGGTTCCAACCTAATAAGCGTTTGGTCCCCTTAGTTAGCGAGGTGATATTGTCCGCAGAATTGCAATGGTTCGATTCATGGTTAGCATGTTGGCAAAAGTCAATAGAGAACCCAGCCTACGTCGCCACCCTTAGATGCTTCTCTGTCGAAGGAGTCACATGTAAGCCATAGACAGACACGGCCTCGACAACAAGAACGAACCACACATTCGACATCACACTCCCATCATGACTATGAACTCTTGAACTCTTGGCTGGCGCCCGACCGGCAACTGAGACACATCACTTACGGGAGGTTGTATATTGTGAAACACGACACACAATCACATGTTAAGGTCGGTAATGCACATCAACACAGCATCACAGCAGGCATGCAATAAGGTAGCCAATGAATAAATAATAAGTATTAATATTTAAGACACTTTTAGAAAAGATAAAAGCTGAGCTGCATTAATGGAATAAATTGAAGATAATGATAAAAAAACTTGAAAAGTTAAGAAGTGGGCAGGTAAAGACATAAATGGATACGAAGTTAGTCTTTGAAGAGTTTTTGCGGCATAGTTCGAAAGTTAAGGTTTATGTTCATGCCAATGTACGTCTATCTTGAAAAGCGTATTACTCGTAGCTGCAGTAGATTATAGAACTAGGAATTACGAAAACTCTGTAGACAATATGGACATTAATAGATAAGACTGTATCATACGTTAGACAAAATTAGCAAACACACGCGTGAATACAAAATATTAGAAAAGCAAAAGCACACAGGAGAAGAACAATCGGAAGCGCACCTTTGCAACTTATTGTGAAGTACTAAAGTGATAATATATATATATACTTATAAGTTTCATATATATTATAGTATATTATAGTAAGATATGTAGTATATATATATATACTATATATTATATAGTATAATATATATTATATATATATATATTTTATATATATATATATATATATATACATACATACATACCTACATACATACATATATATTAATTATTATGTATTAGGAAACTTACTAATGATAATAGTATATTATATATAGTAATATATATATATATAGTATATAATATATATAGTATATAGTTATATATATATCATATATATATTATATATGTCTATATATAACTGCATATATCACATACATACAAACTATGTCATAGTGTTGAACCAAGACGGCGAACACCTTAGTATGAGAGTTCTATACCGGACCAATGGTCTTGAATATCGTTGTTAAATATTATTATTAATATTCCTTTTCCGGAAACTGGTCACGAACTCAGGATATTGTTACGATCAGGTATAATGTACTCCGTGAGTTATGTAAACGACTTTCGCTATACCTTGAACTGCGCGCCGTTGCGAATGCGCATTAAAGCGATTAATTATGTAACGAATATCTCAGTCATGGGTGATATATAACTCAGCGCTTATAGAAGACTAGGTGACACAGTCTTTAGATGGATTCCGGCAGCATCATTATGCCAGAATATTCAAGGAAAAAGAAGTACTGAGATCTCAGTATGTTTATTGACAGGGGTTACATAAGTCTAATGATATAATAGCCTAGATAGTATAGTGTAGGCAGCTTATATATACGAAAGAATCAGATAACATGATTAGAGTCATCGTGATAGTCAGGATATTTGAACCAGCGATCATCTATGAATCCGGTGATATATATAAAGTAATAGGTATAGTAGTTTTATTAATTATATAAATGGTGATTATGCCGTCAAGCATCTAGTTAGGTAACGATGCTAAGTTGGTGATAGATATCATACGATAATATATAGTATATATTAAATTTATAAGTATTTCTATAATAATAATGATACTAATGATACTAATAATAATGAATAAATATATGTATGAAATATTATATATATATATGAGATTGGTTATTAGATCTTGAGCTATGTATTATTTGAGTGAGCTATTGTTACGTTCGCGGATACGCTCTCAGCTTCTTTTACCTAACCACACTATACTTACTACCATTATATACTTGAGGTGGCGCGCTCGAATATGAGCGTGTGGTTTGGGTGTTGCATGAGTCTGGAAGGTAAAGCTGTGATAAGAGTGTCATGCTCACTGTGGATGTGTGACATCAGGTATAGCAGTGAGTGCTACGATAGTGTCTACTGCCACTCGGCGATGGAAGACGGTATTCTGTGAGCATTTATGATATATGCTACTTATTTATCATTAAGGTTAAGAGAGTTCAAGCGAGCGTGACTAGACTGTGAGAGGTAATTAGTATGGAGAGATATTCTCGTGATGGATCAGTTCTCTTGTGATATAGATACTCACATGGTTGAGTATTCGAGCGTTTTCCATATATATTTGTATATATACATATATTATATACTATATATATACATACTTATTAAGAAGTAGTTAGTTCGTAGTAAAGTGTTACGAAACGAGTGGTTCGCATGGAGAACAAGTAAATCAAATCTAGTTAGAACTCGATATAAATAATATCATAGATCTATATTAAATACTGGCAGAGTAACGCCAGATTGCGGCTAGAACGTAAGACTTACCGAGCAGGTGTACGACGTACGTAAGAGTGGACGGAGCGAATTACGAGCATAAGGTCATGTCATTAAGGTATATAAGTACACGAATGTTCGTATATAGTCTATGCGCTATTTATCAGTGACTAATGTCATGATGACTCGTCTGCATTTATCTCTGCACAAGCTAGTCTTGCTGTAGAGGCATGAGGCTGGCAGTCGTTTTCAAGATATGTTGTTGTTGGACACCATCACATTCCTGACAAAATGTTTTAAGGCATGATATAATTAGAGCCATGACTGTATGGTATATATTGTGATCTATAAGAGCGTAACGACTAGAGTTGAGCGTGTTAATAGGCTTTATATATATATACTATATACTAGTATATATATGTTATTATTTCTATATTACATATATATATATACGTAATAATGTATCACTTATTAAGTATAAGTATAAGTATAAAATGAATAATTAAACAAAACCAAAATTAAATTTATTTTATAATATGACATGTGATACTATTTAAGCTGACATATAATACTCTATATATGTGTGCGATTAGTTATCATACGCGCTATATTATATTATATATAGTTATATATATATATACTAATAGTTAATATATAATTATATATCTATTATATATATTTTATATATTATATATAGTTATATTATGATATCATATATATAATATATAGGTAACTATATATATTTTTATATTGAATATCGTAGTGATCTATATATATATATAATAAATATGTTTTATATATTATTATATATTATATCTATTTATTATATATATACCGTATATTATATAGTATAGATACATGTGTATATATAAATCAGCACACACAGACACACACTAATATATTATATATATAATATAATATATATTATATATATATATATAATATATATATAATATATTATATATCATATAATTATATTATATACATGATACACACAGACACACACACTTATATATATATTATTATATATATATATATAGTATATTATATATATATATATATATTATACTATATATATATATATCTAATATATATATACACACATAATAATATTATATATTATACTATATATTATATATATATAATCATATATATAATTATAATATATAGTATAGTATATATATATTATAGGTTATATATTATATATGTTATAATAATATATTAGTATTATATATAAACACAACATATATATATATAGTATATTATATTATGTAGTATAATATATAATATATATATACTATATATATATTATAATATATATACTATATATATATATATATATTATATATATATATATAATATATATATAATATAGTAGTATATTATATATGATATATATATAATTATAGATTATATTATATAGTATTATATTTTAATTATATTTATATATATATATATTTATATATAAGCCTATATATAGTATATATATATATTGTATATTATATCGTATATTATAGTATATATATATACTAATATATATTCTAATATATAATATGTAATATATATATTATATTATATATAGGTATATAATATAATATATATATTATATATATCTATATATATATATAGTATATATAGTATATATATATTATTATATATAATATATATATATATATATAATATTATTTATACATTTTATATACATATATATAACCGTATATTTCACATATATATATATATCTAGCTATATATAAATTTTAATATATTATAAATATAGTAATATATATATATATATATAATATAATATATTTATATTTATAATATATAGTATATAGTATATATAGCATATATAATATATAGTATATATATATAGTATATACTTAATATATTATGTTATATATATATTACTATATATCTATTATATAATACTAATAATATATATAGTATATATATATAATATTAGGTATATTATATATATATATATACGTATATAGTTTATGATATATATATTATATATATTATATATGTGTGTTGTGTGTGTGAAAATTTATTAAGAACTTTATATACTGAGTTTATTATTAATTCCAGAGCCTCCTATATTGATATATATAATAATATATAATATATATATATGTATATATATATATATATATATATTTTATATATATATTAATATAATATATAGTAATATATATTAATATATTATATATATTTATAATATATATATAGGAAATATATATTTATATTATATATATAATATATTATATAGTTATATATATTATAGATATTATATTATATATTTACTATAATATGTTGTGTGTGTGTGTGTGTGTGGTGTCGTGTATAAAAATATATTAAGAATTTATATACTGAAGTTTTATTATTAATTTACGCTATATATTGTATACTATATACTATAATTATATATATATATATAGTTATATATAATATAATTATATATTATATATTAAATTATATATATTATATTAATTTAAAGGTAATATTATTTATGTGTGTGTGTGTGGTGAAAATTATAAAGAATTTATTATCTTCAGTTTATTATAATTATACATTAACTATAATTATAATCTTATATTAAATATTATATTATATATATATAATATATATATTATATATATATATTTATATATATATATATTATATATATATTATATATATTATTATATATATATATATTATTTATTATATATATTTATATATATATAATATATACGTGGTGTGTGTGTGTGTGTTGATGTGTGTTGTGTGGTGTGTGTGTGTGGTGTGTGTTTTAATCTATGAAGTGTGGCAGTAGTAGGGCAAGCATATTGGAAAACGAAACAACCCAAAACCCCAACACGAAAACACATCGGGAAAACCCATCTTAGAACAGCCACCAATCAAAACCCACCCATCGAAAACCCACCCAACGAAAAACCCCACCGATAAACCCCCAACCTAAAAAACCCCACCAAAAACCCACCCCCTAAAACTCAACGCCGAAAACACGCCCAGACCTTTGGATGTTCCATGGGTCATTTTGCGCCAGGTATTTTATGGCAACCTAATGTTTTTGGCATCGCCCTAATTTTCCTGGAGCAGCCTACTTTTTGAAACCCTAGATTTTTGGCAACCCTAATTTTTGGCAACCTCGAAGGAGAGGGTTGCGCAACGTTGCGTTATGCACGTTGTACACACACTTATTTTTTTTGATCATGGTCATTTTTGCCCACGGGTAATTTTTGATGTGTCTTTAGGGCATGCCTTTTTTATGTCTTACTGTTAATTCCGTGGTTTTTATCCCCGCGTAGAACATTTGTTAAATCTGGGCACGGCCGCAGGTGCGATCCGCAAGCCGCAGCGCATTTTCGGTTTTTTCCCCCAGCAGGCTTCGCGTTACTGTTTTCTGTTCTCGCTTCGTTTTCCCCGGCCTGAACGTGGCTCCATCATTGACACTATCCTACACTGATCTAGCTGCGCCAGCCTTCACTGACAAACCTGCACTAGCTCCACCAGCCTTCACCCTCCTTCAGCTAACTCAATCCAGCTTCACTCCGCTTTACGCTGCTGAGCCTCCACCAGCTCACCTACACTATATATATGTATATATTTAAATATATATATTATCATATATAGTCGATGATAATATATATATA
>JABUQX010008313.1:0-12500 GCA_015478945.1 Trachelipus rathkii
ACTTCCACAGAAAAGATCCTACTACTTCTGGATATGTGCGTACACTACCAGCACCCGTTGCACTCTAGCATATCTAAGTCTTTCTTTAAATAGCAGCCTTGCGGCCGAAGGAGGATACGCATCTCGCTTCTACAACCACACGGTAATCCTATCAGATCCAGGCGAGAGGCACCGAGAGGAGTCGTAGCTATATAGGCGGCAGCCAGTATCAAACAAAACTATCTCAATTCCACTCGGAAATAGACGATACCATCGGCAAACTTATTTATTAATCCTCTTGACTCTTGTTATAAAAACAACTTAATTATAATTTTGGTCGAATTTTTTTTTATGAGCTCTTTAATTGTGCATGCAAATCTTATTTAAAGTTTTTTAAATATTTTATCTTCACGCAATTATTTGAGAGAGGATGTATGTCTTATCTTTCTTTTAAATTACTCTCCAAGTTTCCAGTTTCGCGCGCCTAGGATAAAGATCACATCAACTTTTAAATTTTTCCATGGGTTCGCAGTCCAACAGAGTACACATCTTCTATACGCCAGTTTCCCCCACATGTCTATTTATTCTGTCCAAGTGTTAAGAAATTTTCTATTCTTTGGAGTACCAACAGGCCTATATGGTGCACAAGGAGATATCTCTCCTAAGGAATATTCCAGCGCCTCCAACATTTTTATTCACCTTGTAATCTAAACATAAATATCACATTTGCGCCGACATTTATATTGTTGCCGACCATACATGTTATTCATACTTTTCATTTCGACTTATATCTATATTTTCAAAGTTTTCACAACAAGGATTCATATGTCTTTGAACAGTAGATACAGTTAATCGCATTTCCTCATAACATCGATAGTACCTATTCTAACTGAGGTGGGCCCACTGGTGTTATAAAAAGATTAAATAAATACATCGATACAAACACTTTTCAGAAATTGAACCTTAGCCATCTATCAATTAAGTCACCAATGGGTTGCTATACTAACAATTCTTATAGAGATCATTTAAAAACCTTCTAGGTGGAGCGAAAAAAACTAGTCGCGCCCTCTTCGGAGCGAGCTGCGGATCCTCCGTGGCGCGACAGCACCTAAGGCTTGAGCGCTTATATATATCACACATCGATCTTAGTTAATTGCCGTATTCAGGTCTTCTAAGAATCGTGTCATCTGCAAAAACCACTGTTTGTGGCTCTTCGTAGCCTTTTTCGCTATAAAACTCAGTCTCACCTCTTGAGATAACCTCAAACCCATGAAGATAAACCCTAACCCTTGACACACGTTCAGCTGATTACTTGACAAAACCAAGCATGTTTTTGCACTAAAATCGTTTTCTTTGCGTCTATCATATGGTCCAGGCCCTATAACTGTTCGCGGTATGCACATCTTATCCAGGAAGTCTGTTACACTGATACTGAAGGCTGCTCTTAGATATTTATACTAGATTACCACTCCACTTGTAATTATCTTACTTACCTTACCCTCATATATATACTATCATACACTATTTTCGGGTATATATTAAGATATTGCAAGTTACAGTTAATAGTATTTCCATATAAAATTCTAATAAGGTTTGGTCTGATACATGACACTACCCCTACTTTCTGTAAATAACTCATATATAGCTGGGAGTTAATATACTCAATATCCATATATTTGAGTTATACATATTCTATAATATTTCTCTATATTGATCACCTTTACTCAGTAATAACTTATATATTATTCCACAGAACCTTTACTAAACCAGTAGATGTTTAAAAGTATATATATTACTAACTGGCTCTAATATATATTTATATCCTCAAATCTATTCCTTATAACTTATACCTATTTCTTATATATAAATAGGCATACAACATTAATAGCTAGTTTAATTTCTACTCAGTATATACTGGTTACCTATACTATATATAAGTATATTCAGGGGCGGCTCGTGGCCTGGTTGCAGGTTTGCGCAACCACCATTCTTATACAGTTAGTGTGCACTATTTTATTATTTTTTTATCTTTAATTTTTTTTAGTAGGATTAAAATAATAAAAGAAATTAATTTGCATCGTATGGATTATTAGCACTCCATGCTGCATCTTCATTACTTTACTAGAAAAAAAAAGTGTTCACTATTACAAAATTGTTAGTTAGTGACCTATCAACATGCCAATATAAACCAAAAATCTAAATTACAGATACGGCACACTGACATTTGGGCTCTGCAAGAAATACTCTTTTAACAAACACAATTAGCCCCTCAACTCGTATTCTCAGTTAATTTCTATGAGGAGGAAAAATGTCGCGGATTGATGTATATAAATATTCTAGTAGCGCTGTGGTTCCAAAAGTACCGGCGCTTTCTGAGGTGGTCATATTTGTACAACCTTCATCAATACTAAGGATACCATCATTGTCAACAAATCATTCATGTCCAAAATACTTAATCTTTTACATCAAATGTCAAAAAATTCTGTAAAGTCTATTTTCGTATAACAAATGGCTATTATGATATATACACGAGTACGAAACAATTTGGAAAATTGACTCTCATGTTTCACAATTTAACGTCTCAGCGAACGAACGAATATGTATGTTGTTTGCGGTTTGTCAGACTCTGCTTTTATTAAGTATTCTCATAATTCTCTTGGATCATCCTCTCTCATTCTCATTATCTCTCTAATCTTTCTGCCTCTGTCATACTACCTGGGACCAACACTAAGCATGAAATGTTGACACAACTCCTTATCTGAACTCAACTAAATTTTTCATCAATTTTAATTGTGTCATCCCATCAATTGTTAACCTAACTCGTTCCTTCATCCTCTTTATACATATTTATAAATAGGTCCTAAAAAATCACTCTTCCTCTCAGGTTCTCTTCTATTACTAATTTCCTCTTCTCGCTCAATACATCACAATTTCTGCTCCTCTCTCTTTGGCCTTTATACTCCTTCTACTTCTTCTGAGAATACTATGAGATTATTATATGAGTTATCATTATTCTATTTTTCCTACCTAATAAATTTTCTAAATAATCATTACTTCCTATTAACTTATATATATTACTACTATTATTGATATTTTGAAATACATTTATACTGTGAGTACTAGCTTTTTTTACAAATTTATTTTATCTCTCTCTTATCCTCTCTATTCCATACCAAAAACTCAAGTAATATAGTTCTTTATACTACTCTTCGCTACACCTATTATAGCTCATAATAAGATTAAAATAAGCGGTCCTTTGAGGTGTAAATTCCTTCATTACTCCATGAAATCACGCACACATCCTCGAGGTCTCTCGACGCATGGTATGCCGAGCGTGTTTAAAAACTCAAACTTTCAAATTCAAACGACAAATCTATGATTAAGATATACGAACGTACTTGTAACACGCTACTGAAAGACAGAGTGTCTATTCAATTATGTGGATAAGGACACGAGACCCTATTGTCATGTGTGGTCGTACTAAAAGATACTCTTTATCTCAGCCACGCATCTCCCGAAGTGCACACGCTTCTCGGAGTGTCAAGGTACACATACAGGAATTCAGCCTACTCGATAAGGAGAGTTCACTCTAGATCGGAGTAAACTATTTGGTATTAGAATATAAAATCGATGTAAGAGGAGGCTCCCAGCATATTAAACTCGGCGGTTAATTAATAATCCTGAATAGAAATATCTTACTTCCTTGAGTTGCAATCCTTCACTTTATACCTATGGAGACATTAGAATTTGCACAATTGGGGGGTCCCTCCCAGATAACGAATGACGATATGTTGACCTTAGTGAAGCGTAGAATTATCTAATTATAATTACTGGTCAACTAAGTATCTCAACCACCCATAAAGAGATCTAAAAGTACTACGCGACTTAATACGCTAGAAAGAAGTGCTTCTATCTCAATAGGCAAAATACTCTAACTTTCAATCCACGCAGCACGCCAATGTCACTGTAACATCATTCAATTGAGATATCCTAATTATCATTGCACACGCACTGCATAAACGTTGCCAGCTTGCACTCGGGTCAAGTATACGAGAGGGGATCACCAATGTCTAAAGGAGATCTTACTGGGCTCTCTTAGAGTCGGATAGTTATATCTTTTGGTATGAAGATCCTAAAATACTTGCCAATTAAATCCTGGGTGCCAGTTAACACAAATATGTGGGTTATAGTATAATCATATAACGTCCTGAGATGAAATCTTTCCACTTAACCTAGGATTAGATCCCGGGTCCTCACGAATGGTAAGCCGAGCGTGTTTTTACCACTCAACCACGACAAGCTAAAAAAAGATACGCGACTTAAAACAATCTCTCTATGAAATGTAGTGGCATATGGCTTGGTCCAAAATAGGGGTTAATACAGAGACCTAGCCTATGTAGGTACAGATACCTCAGCCACGCATCTCCCCTTGCACTCGGGTCAAAAGTAACACAGGACCCATGTAAGGAGATCACTCTAGATCGGAGTATAATTTGTATAGAATCCCATTGAATGCCAGGAAATTTAAAATCACCCATTATGACTATAAACCTTTTTCCATTACTGTGGGCATGCCTGTCATCAATTTCTTTTCACTTTTCAGCAATCTAATATCTGGCTCTGGCCAGGAGGTCCTATAAATGCCCTATTCTATATGAATTTATTGGTTATATAAGGATAATCTACCACACTGATTCATATCATGAATTAATTTTATAAAGTCAGTCAATTAGTACAGATTGAATATTGCTTTTAACATAAAGCGCCACACCACCATCCCTTCTTTCCTCTAACGGCTGGTATATAAAAAAGTTGGAATATCCTCTATTTCAATATTCCTGAAAAGGAGTCTCCCATATAATTTCTTTCAATTAACAACCCATGCCTCAAGTTATGCAAATAATGTCTAGATTTTGCTCATTTATGGTATAACTAATTCAGCTCATCTTTTTTTTCTAAGGCTATGAGCATTTGTGTAAAAAAACATTTGATACTCGAATGCTGGTTATTTTTTTTGCTTATCTTACATCATTATTTTAAAACACCTGTAAAACATTAGTTTTATTTATCTCTCCACTATTACAGTTACCATTGCTAATTTTTTGTATCCAGATTTAGCCCACCACCCCAACTTTACCTAGTTTTTTTGCCTAAACAAGTCTTCCAAAAACTGGGTAACTCGAATAAGCTCAAACACTTACCGACTGCAAGTGGAATCCAATCTGCTTGCAAAAAGATCTTTATTTCCAGAAATTCTCTCCACAATCCAAAAACCTAATATTTTCTGAAAACATAATTTCCTAACCCTTTCATTTAAAAACCTAAAGCCCTACTCCCCCATTTCTGACCTGCACCTAACCTATGTAAAATCCCAGAAATCATGCACCTTCTTTCACTAGCTTTCATCTTCTGAATCATCTCCTATAATCTGCCTATTAAATTCCTTCTGAGAACCTTCTATGCCCTAAATTTCATTTTGGTACCCACTGCACAACACCTCTGAATCAACATTTTGTAGAAATCAATTTCTCTATCTTATCCTATCCACGATATCAACTCACTCTGGCACCTGGATACATACTCTCAATCGTTTCTTTTTATTCTTGTTTTGAAAAAGTCCTATCTAGGTATCGTATCATAGAGTCCCCAATTAGCAATTTATCAGTCTTCCCTTCAGAAAACTCAACATTACCATTGGCACTCTCTGATCCCTCCCCATCTGGAAGACAGTCGAACCTGTTACTGCAGGTCAAAGGCTGACTGACTTTCGAGATCCTCATCTTTAAATCATTATTTCTAGTTTCTACAATTCTCTATTAATATGCAGACCTTTTAAACCGTACTTTTAATCTCATTTTTTTTTTTTTTTTTTTTTCCCTCTCAATCTTCCTGCCTAGGTGAATCACTATTCTTGTGCCTACCCCTATATCCCGCTCCCTCCTTGCCTCGACATCCTACTAACTTTTTTTCCTAACACTTCCCTCCTTTCTCAAATCAAATACTTCTTCTTTCAATCCATTCACATTTTCACTCAGTCTTGCCAATCTCCTTCCTTAACAACACATTCTCTGCATTCAATCACAAGCAGGGCAATCTAAATTCACATATTCACCTCTTACAGTCCCACAGATATCACACAGAGCATACATACATACTTTAATTATTATTAGCTTACTAACCTGTACCTATTAATTTACCACTACAGTTCAAATATCACTAAAGCCTAAAAAGAAATAAACTAACATCTTTAAATAAGCGTTAAAATTTTAAAAACAATTTTTTAGCTTAGCCTAGGCCAGGGATATATAAAAAGTTATAAGGTAGGCTTAACTGTTAGTCCCTGTGACTGGAACCTAAATTTTAATTTAAATTATCACTAAATAAAAGTAACAATTAATAAAGATGTATTTAAATACAGAAAAGTCTATTTAAGAATCCAAATAAACCCAGACACAGAAAACAAGTAAAACTCTTACCTATGTTAGCCTTAGGTTTAGGCTATCAAATTTAAATTATCACAAAATTAATATAACATTGTCATGAACTGTAGTTAATATACACAGCAGTAGATGTAATTAGAAACAACAAACATAATTTTGTTTACTAAAATTCAGCTTTCAAATACACAAATATATTAAAAAATTGGAGGCAAAATTTAAACACACCTCACTCACTACTGGTCACATCAACTATAAAATAATAGACCGCCACATGGGCTAATAATTAATCACATATATATTTTAAAGATCTTCGTGTGCATAATAAGGTGTGTATTCAAATTAAAGGTTTAGTATTTATTCAGTTATTTATTTATTAAATGGTTATTTACATTATAGGTTATAATTACAGTAAAGAGCGCATCTCTTGGTTTCGCAATAGCTTCTACCCAATGTATGCGTTAGATATATTGCCTTTGGGTGGTATAAATTTCGCATATGTTGGTCAAAATCATGTAAAGGTTGTTTGTTCTGGTGACAAAAAAAAAACAGGGAAACAAAACAAAAGGTTTGCCTATGATACAAAACCATGTTAAGCAATTTGGATGTCCACATCAAAATTTTTAATTATATTTTCAAGCGTAAAAGTGTTGCGTTTTATCGTGCATATATTTCAAAAACTTACGTATATGCTTATTATTCCCACGTATACCTATTTATATGTGCGCTTATTTGGGTGCATATTTCATTTTGCTTATAATTATTATTTCGTATGCGCAGATTCAATATTTGTATGCATTTATTATTGCGTGTGTATTTATATAATTCATTTAAGCTAAACCTGAGTACACTCGAAGTAGAATAAAAAAAAAAATGTGTGCGTAAATTTCATGTTTTATAATTTTTCATGTTTGCGCATATATAGTTTGCCTCGTAAGCTTAAAAAGTCCAGCTTTAATTTTCAATCCTCGCATTTGTTTTTCAAGGTCATTCTGATCACGTGATCTTGCTTCTTTCATGACATTAGTTTTACGACGCATGCGCACTGCATTTGTCTTTGTAAATAAATAATTAGTTAAGTTTTTTATATTCAAGCTTTCAATTATTATTATTGCTAATTATATATAATAATAATTTAATATAATTGCTCAGTAATTATTGATATAGGATTAATTGGTAATTTTCGTATTTTATAATTTTGTAAATATATATCAATTATGTCTGATGAGGCAGTTGCTCAATGCAAAGACTTGGTTGCCAAAATCGTCAGAGAACGAGCTGTCAAAAAGTCTCGTATCACTATAATTATTAAAAAATTAACCGCGTTCAAAGATGAAAATAAATTAACTAACACTCTATTTCTTAAACAAAAAGAAACTATTAACTCTTTGTTAGATGCTATAAAGGTAACAGATAATAAAATCTTAAAATTATTCGATGAATATGATATCGAAAACCTTGACAATAGTTATTTTCAAAACGAAGTTGAAGCGCAGGTTGGCTACTATTTCGATATCGAGGCTTCCCTTGACCCCTTTGAAATTTTCAATCCAAATGCGGCGAATGATATTAGCAGTTTTCATGATTCAACTCATATGTTTATTGACGCTTTGAATAAGTGTAATTTTAATGAACCTAAGCCTATATCTTTAAAGTGTATGACTTTCGAGGGTAGTGCTGAGGATAGATTGCAGTTTTCACAATTTTTTAATCAGTTTCAAAATGTAATAGGCCTTAAAACGTATAGTGATGCTAATAAGTTGGCCTACCTTAATTCATATTTGAAAGGTTATGCGTCGAAATTGATAGGCCATCTGCAGTATGTAGATAACAACTATCAAATAGCATTGGATATACTACAAAAGGAGTTTCTAGATATAGATAGTGTTGTTAATGATATTTTTGACAAAATATTAAATGGTAATTTGGATGTTGGTTATGATGTAGAATTTGTAAATACTAAGATGTTCATTAATGATGTAAGGACTTACATCCATGAGCTTAAAAATCATGGTTATGACTTTTTGGTTCAAAATTCTGCAGGAAATAAGTTAATGAGTTATATCATGTTTAAAAACTTGCCCATTGCATTTAAAAGGAAACTTATTTATAAAATTGACAATAATTATCCTTCTTTAACTGATATATTTGATAACTATAATGAAGTCATTAAAACTTTATGCTTGACATCAAAAAAGCATAAAATTGCATCTTCTGTCAAGCCCAAAATGAAGGACAGACAAAGGGCACATTACCTTAAGGTAGATGATGGTTGTCCTAAAAAGGACAAATCATAGGACAGACTCTAAAAAATGAAGGAAAAGTTTTGCAGAAATTTTTCACAATTCATATAGTGATACTGTAAATAAAACTAGGATTAAGAATAAGAGTGATAATAATACATAATAAATAATAAATAATAATAATAATAACTAAGTCTTCGTTGATGGTGATACTAAATCAAATAACAATTCCTCTGTAAATAATTACAATCTTAGCCTATGTAAGTTTTGCCAAGTGAAGGGACATAGTATGTTGAGATGTGGTAAATACATAACCTATGCAGACAGAATTAATAGGGTTAAGGAATTAAACCTTTGTATATATTGTTCAGGTTTAGGACATAAACCTAATAACTGCCTAGGTGCCAAAAATAATTTGAAATATCCTTGTTATTTTTGCAATGAACATTCTCACATTGCAGCATTGTGTCCTAAGTCTAAGCCTGCACAGAGTTCTACCATCAACAATCTCTGCCTAAATTATCATCAGAGATCGGATCAAATATATTTATTGCCTACTATGACCATAAATATAGTAAAAGGAAATAAAATAAAGGCAATAACTTGCATATTGGATACTGGTAGTATGAGGTCATATATCTCGGGTAAACTTGCAAAAGAAATGTATGAAGATTGCCATGAGCTAAATACAATACAATATGACATTCATACTTTCATTGGATCTCAACAGAGATCTTTACAGCAAATAAACTTAGCATTAAAAATAGAACAGCAGAAAGCCATTAGCATGCCTATGTTAATTGATAATAATTTAAATTTAGATTATTCTGTAAAAGGTGTAAATATAGCTGTACAGAATTTAAAAAGTTTGGGGTATTCATTTGCAGATCATAACTTAAATAAAAAAGATTTAGCCTCAGATCATACTTTTGAAATTCAATGTTTGTTGGGAATTGATGTCATTCAATACTTCCCTTCACTCAAATTAATAAACTGCATGAATGGTAATTGTTTTATGGTTAACAATAAATTAATTTTAATGGGAAATGTTGAAAATTTTTTATATTATAGTCAACTTTCTCAAATGTATAAACCATATCGTTTTGATGATAATGATGACAGTGTAAATGATTTTTCAAATCTTAATGACACTAAGGTGTCCAACATTTTCAGTGAAACTATGATAAACACAATAATAAACCCTATCAAATCTTACTATGATCCTTATGAACAAATTTTAACGGATTCAGATGTTGAACATGGAGTTCAAAATATGTTCTCTTTAGAATCGATAGGTATACCTTCAAATGACAAACACATAACGTCCTATGATCAAGACATGGTAAAACAATTTGTTGACAACATCATATTTAAAGATGGTAAATACCATGTGTCTCTTCCTTGGCATCAGGATAAAATTACTCAAGTACCATCCAACTACCATATTTCTTTAAGGGTAATGGATAGGGTCATTCAATCACTCAAAGCAAAAAACTTACTTAGTGAATACAATGCTGTTTTTCAACAACAACTTCAAGATAACATCCTTGAAAAGATAGAAGTCAACCCTAATCAAATTCATGACTACATATTTATACCTCATCGTGCAGTTGTCAAAACAGACATACAAGTCACAACAAAAGTCAGACCCGTTCTCAATTGTAGCTTCAAACTTAACAAACTTTCTCCCTCTTTGAATGAGGCTGCATATGAAGGAATTGATCTGATGGCCTCACTATTAAAACTTCTTTTTTCTTTTCGCACAAATGACTACATTCTGTTAGCAGATATAAAACAGGCGTACCTCATGATCAGATTAAAGGAGGAAATAGATAAAAACAGATTTTGTCTTTTATGGAGAGAAGGAAATCAACTTGTGGTTTACAGATACAATACCATCGTATTTGGGTACACATCTTCTGCTTACATCCTCCATCAAGTACTTAGATACCATTTATCCCAATTTCCTGAAGACAAATGTACTGAAGCACTTACATCTAAGCTGTATGTTGATAATTTGGTAATGAGCTGCAACTCTTTAGAAGAATTAAAGTACCTTTACAGTTGTAGTTATGATAGACTTTTTCAAGGAGGATTTGTCTTGCGTTCATTTAATACGAACAACAAAAACATGCAACAAATCATGAAAAAAGATAATAAATATGTCACTCATGATTCTGCTTATGAAAAGGTGTTAGGTTATAGGTATAATACTTCCACTGACACCATAAACATAAATCAAATAAACCTCAATCAATTTTCTAATACCAAAAGAAAGATCTTATCAGAAATTTCTAAAATTTTTGATCCATTAGGATTTGCATTGCCTATTGCCATAAGAGGTAAAATCTTAATGAAAGCCATATGGCAAGATAAACACGATTGGGATACTATACTCCCAAATAACATTTTTGATGAATGGATAAAATTATATAATCTGATTTCTATTCATACTATTTCTTTTCAACGTCAAGCTCTAAATGAGACACAATCTTATGCCTTGCACATATTTTGTGACAGTTCACAGCAGGCATATGGCTTTGTTGTGTATGCATGTAACAATAACACATCAGAGACTCACTTTTTATTTGCCAAATCTAAAGTCTCTCCCCTTAATGACCAACAGAACTACAGTATACCAACATTAGAGTTTTTGGGTGTGATTTTGTCCCTTAAATGCTTGTCTTCTCTATTAGAGGCGTACAGTAATATTCACTTCACTTTTGTAAATATTATAGTGGATTCTCAAGTAATTCTGAATTGGATGTTGACAGGTATAACCAAATTAAAATCAAAATACACTAAAAATCGTATTACCGATTTTAAGCAACTTCTTCAAGGTTTAAAAGACAAATTTAAACTATCATTCTTTTTCAAGTACATTAATACTTCAGAAAACCCTGCTGACCTTATAACCAGGGGTATTACATTTAAGAAATACAAAGAACAGCTTCAATTTTGGTTGAGTGCTCCTCCATGGTTGTGTAATGATTTGAGAAAATGGCCTGAATATCCACTACTTTCCATCTCTTCAGAATTAAAAAATTCTATGTTTGTTAACATTGGTATGATTAATGTGCAACATGCCATTATAGACATAGAAAAATATTCAAATTTCGTCAAGCTTATGAAGGTAACTTCATACTTATTCAAGCCTTTCTGCATTAAATCAAAAGCAGACCCTTATCAAAGGTCATTACAGTATTGGGTTAGACAAGTGCAAGCTAATAATTTTGCAGCTGAAATAACTTTCTTGCTGGATGACAATAGGAATATACAGCAGATTCCTAATTTAATCAACAACTTAAACTTGTTCATAGATGACAATGGCATTCTAAGAAGTAAAGGTCGATTATCTTATCTTTGACTACAATGTAAACAATCCCATATTGTTGTCAAAGCATCATCACTTCACGACACTTTTAATTAGTCATTGCCATCACAAAGTACAACATTTGGGAATGGGATCCACACTTAACTTTCTCCGCAATCAAGGTTTTTGGATTCCAGGAGCAAGGACAGCAGTCAGGAATGTTATTCATAAATGTAAAACTTGCACTAAAATGAACATCTTTGCTTTCAAATACCCCAAATATACTGATATACACCTAAAAACCATGTGAATCTAGTAATCCCCTTCAAACACGTTGGAGTTGATTACACAGAACACATTTTTGTGCACAATAAAAAAGCAAACACCTCAGAAAAAATGTTCATACTTGTATTCACTTGTCTGAATATACGAGCAATACACCTTGAGTTGCTCCCAGATATGACTGTTCAGAATTTCTTACTAGCATTCCAGCGCTTTTGCAACCGCTATAACATCCCTGAATATCTA
>JABUQX010008313.1:22500-26262 GCA_015478945.1 Trachelipus rathkii
AAAATAACTGATATAAAATAATAAAGCAAGAAAAAAAATTTTTAAGATAAAAATAAGGAATGAAATATAAATAAAGTAGAAAATAAAACAAATAATAATATTAAAAAGATGTTAGAAAATATTAAATGAAATTTAAATACCTTTTAAATTGCTTTTATAAATAAAATGAATTACAGAAATATAAATAATTTATAACCTTTTCCACATTGATGACGGTTGGAGAGTGAAAGAATGGTGGGGTGCAAGGCTCTCCCCTTTGGTGTTCCAATGGTGTGGAGGGAAGTCAAAGATCATATTAGTGACTGTTACTTCTGCATGACGAATTTAGCACATTGATGACGGTTGGAGAGTGAAAGAATGGTGGGGTGCAAGGCTCTCCCCTTTGGTGTTCCAATGTTGTGGAAGGAAGTCAAAGATCATATTAGTGACTGTTACTTCTGCATGACGAATTTAGCACATTGATGACGGTTGGAGAGTGAAAGAATGGTGGGGTGCAAGGCTCTCCCCTTTGGTGTTCCAATGTTGTGGAAGGAAGTCAAAGATCATATTAGTGACTGTTACTTCTGCATGACGAATTTAGCACATTGATGACGGTTGGAGAGTGAAAGAATGGTGGGGTGCAAGGCTCTCCCCTTTGGTGTTCCAATGGTGTGGAGGGAAGTCAAAGATCATATTAGTGACTGTTACTTCTGCATGACGAATTTAGCACATTGATGACGGTTGGAGAGTGAAAGAATGGTGGGGTGCAAGGCTCTCCCCTTTGGTGTTCCAATGGTGTGGAGGGAAGTCAAAGATCATATTAGTGACTGTTACTTCTGCATGACGAATTTAGCACATTGATGACGGTTGGAGAGTGAAAGAATGGTGGGGTGCAAGGCTCTCCCCTTTGGTGTTCCAATGGTGTGGAGGGAAGTCAAAGATCATATTAGTGACTGTTACTTCTGCATGACGAATTTAGCACATTGATGACGGTTGGAGAGTGAAAGAATGGTGGGGTGCAAGGCTCTCCCCTTTGGTGTTCCAATGGTGTGGAGGGAAGTCAAAGATCATATTAGTGACTGTTACTTCTGCATGACGAATTTAGCACATTGATGACGGTTGTAGAGTGAAAGAATGGTGGGGTGAAAGGCTCTCCCCTTTTTACAATTTAAATTTATAATAAAAGGATACATAAATAAATTCAAATATAATATATTTTCGACAACTTTTAGAAAAAAATTGATTTTCTTTAAGAAAAAGTTGTATCTAGGTTTTATGTTGATATCTATATTATATAATATTATATTATTTTTTTAAATATATATATATATATATATATATATATATATATATATATATATAGTATATATTATATATATATATTATATATAATATATATTATAGAACTACTTTGTCGGTAGTGATATGTTTTATACCTTTAGAGGGAAGCTCCTGGATTTTTTTTTAGGTTATACTTTACTGTCCACTTTCATTTTAATTACTAAAATGTACACAAATTAAAAACATTGTTAAAGACACTTTTTTTTTAATGAAATAAATTTTAAAAGAGGAAACTAATTTTCGTCCCGACACGCGAGACCCCTCTTCAGGCTAAGGACTGGATTTCTTTTCTTGATCTTCATCAGTTCAAGTGTGTTTCAGTTGGTCTGCTATTTTCCTTCATGGTGTTGTTGAAATACTTTGAATGTTTTCAGATATTCATTTGGTATAAAAATCTATCTTAACTTCAACGGGATGCTTATTGTAGTTTGTTACTGTAATTATAAATGCAAAAGGATTCCATGATTTGCGATGGTTCGTGTGATTGAAATTTCTGATCATCTTTATATTGTTTGAATTGATAGAGGTGGCCTGTGTACGCCTATGACTTGTTAAGCTTAATTTATGCTGTCTTATGCAGGTCTCTGTATGTTTGATTTTTTTCTTCGTTGCAAATCTGGTTTCAGCTATATATGTTTATTGCAAGTATTGCAGGGATGTGATATATTACAGCTTTGGGGGAGATTTCTTTTCGTTTGGGGGTTTGAGAATGTTTCTTTTTTAAGGTGATGTTATTGATGGAATGAGGGTAATTTTTTTCGGTAATATTTGTTTTAAAACTGAATATAATGGGTAATTGAGAATTGAGTTTAAAGGGTGTTGCCTATTTTTTTCGCGGGGGAAAGGTGCTATAGTACCTCTTTTTTGCTTTGTTAAATACCGAAAATTTGTTTGTAATATTTGCCATTAAAATGAACGCAAGTTATGTTGTAATGAGAGATTGGCCTTCTCGTCATATATTAAAACAGCTTATTAATCTCTCATTACAACATAACTTCTTTAATTTTAATGGCAAATATTACAAACAAACTTTCGGCCTAAGTATGGGATCCCCACTGTCTACCATACTCAGTAACATATATATATAACTAACAGAATTTTATCATATTTTACCCCACCCTTTATTAAACAATAGTTTATGGATTAGATATGTAGATGACATTTTTGTTTCCCTCCCTCACAACACCAACCCTATGAATGTCCTAACTATATCTCTATTCTCTTTCCAGTTCAGTATAAGAATAGGAATGCTTCAAACAAACTCTATCCCCTCCTCGATTACCTTAAAATCACATGGATCAATCCCTAATTTATATATATAGAAAACCAACATTCGCACCAAACTATATACATTGGTACTCCGTACACACAACACAAAATTACCTGTTCTGTCATCTCTATTTCTACGTGCCTTTCGTATAAGCTCTCCCCCTCTTCTAGCACAAGAAACTAAATACATCCAAAATACTTTCAGATGGATTCTATTCTGAGTTTTTTTCATCACTGAGCATTTAACAAAGCAAAAAGAGGTACTAAAGCACCTTTCCCCCGAAAAATAGCAACACTCCTTTTTACCAATTCCTCAATTACAATTATATTCGTTAAAACAAATTACCAAAAAATATTACCCCCATTCCATCAAATAACATCACTTAAAAAACATTCTCAACCCTCCAAAACGAAAAGAAAAATCTCCCCCAAGCTGTATGTTTCACAGTCGCCCTTCAAGAACTGCAATAAAAACATATATAGGTTGAATACCATCGATTTGCAAAGAAGAAAAATCAACATACAGATGACCTGCACAAGGACAGCATAAATTAAGCTTTAACAAGTCATAGGCCCGTACCACAGGCACTCTACAATATCAAAATATAAGATGTCAGACAATTCCAATCACACGAGCATCCCTGCCAAAATCATGGAAATCCTTTTGCAATTATATTAATAGTAACAACTACAATAGGCATCCCGGTGAAGTTAAGATAGATTTTTACAAAATTGAAAATTCTGAAAACATCAAAATATTTTTCAACACACCATGAAAAAATAGCACCAACTGAAACACACTTGCAACTGATGACAGATCAAGAAAGCAAATCCAGTCCCTTAGCTCTGAAGAGGTCTCGCGTGTCGGTACGAAAATTGGCTTTCCTTTTTAAAATTTATTTCCTTAAAAAGTGTCTTTAAACATGTTTTTAATTTGTGTACATTTAATAATAAAATGAAGTGACAGTAAAGCATAACATTAAAAAAGAATCCAAGGCTTTCGCTCTCTTAAACAGTAATATATATATATATATATATATATATATATCATATATATATATGAGTATATATATATCATATATATATATATATATTATATATATATTTTTAATATTATATATATTTATATATGATATATATATATTATTATATATATTATATATATATATATAT
>JABUQX010008314.1:0-5000 GCA_015478945.1 Trachelipus rathkii
GTTGTACTTCCCGTTCAGTACTAAGTAGGTGTTATATTCGCATTATCGTGAAACCTTTCGCGTTTTCGTGCGCCCTTCAATATATATATATATATATATATATATATATATATATATATATATATATATATATATATATATATATATATATATATATATATATATATACATGTATATATATATATATATATATATATATATATATATATATATATATATATATATATATATATATATATATATATATATATATATATATATATATATATATAAATATATATATATATATATATATATATATATATATATATATATATATATATATATATATATATATATATATATATATATATATATATATATATATAAATATATATATATATATATATATATATATATATATATATATATATATATATATATATATATATATATATAATATATATATATAAATTTAAATTGTTTCCTGGTCAAAGTTTTTAAGAACCGTTTCAGTTCCCCGCTTGACTAAACAGCAAAAAATTAACAATTGGTTAGCTTTCTTAGTAAGTTTTAACAACTTTAGTACTGCTCACCTTATTATCATTGGTGAACTGCAGGACGATCATGGCAAATATTTTCAGAGGGTTAAAGATTAATAATATATATATATATATATATATATATATATATATATATATATATATATATATATATATATATATATATATATATATAACTATATATATATATATATATATATATATATATATATATATATATATATATATATATATATATGAAAGTATTAATTTGGTCACTTATTTTTATAACTATATAAATGGTTATTATTTATAATATGACAATAACTTGTAGATATAGCAATACAAACTGTAGCTTTCACCATAAACAATTGGTGAATATGAGTTTATTTTGAATTACAATAAAAATCTAAACCAATACAATTCTATAATTCTTGTAGATTTCTATGAGTAGACCTTTTTTTCTGGTGTTAAGGTTAATCATAATATATTCCAGACTTCATATTTAATAACAAGATCTAGAAATGAAGAACAACGGAACCTAAGGAAATGACCATTATTACTAAACATAATAATAATAATAATAATAATAATAATAATAATAATAATAATAATAATAATAATAATAATAATAATAATAATAATAATAACAATAATAATAGTAATAATAATAAAAATAATAATAAAAATAATAATAATATGAATAATTACCCATAAGTATCATGAAAATACAAATAATGTTTTAAATCCTTTATTTTAAGAAATAAATATTTAAGTTGAAGTTTAAAGGTATTTTTATTTTGTGAATAAGCTAATATTTAGATATAAATGTTCTCTGAAAATAATTAATTCATAAATAGATTTATAACTAAAATATAATATGGCAAAATTAAAAATTGGGTCTATAGATACCTTCCCTCTCATGAAGACTGGAAACGTACCGGCTTTAATAGCTGACGCCCAAATCGCGAGGTAGAAGGAACTATAGCAGGCGAAGCATGAGATAGTAAAAAAAAGAAGGAAAAACAGATGAAGGCAATCACAAGAGGGAACGTCAGGAGGAAAAGGTAAAATATCAGGAGGTAAAGCAAAATCAAGGACAGGAGGTAAAATCGGAGGAGGAAAAGACAAGGAAGGCATGTGACGGGAAACAGAAGAAGTAGTGGCGGTAATAGAAGGACTAGTAGAAGTAACAGAAAGTGGAACTGTAGTAGGGACCACAACAGCCTCGTGTAAGGGAGAGGAAGACACAGGAACAATTCTTGAAGGAAAAGATGGAAACAAGGAGGAAGAGCCAATATCAGAATCATCATCCAAACCATAAGAAGAATCATCAAGGACAAAAGAATTATCTAGCAACCGATTATCAGAAAGATCAGAATCAGAAGAGTCAAGGAAAGCAGGTTTAATACGTTCAACAGAAACATTTTCAACACGAGTCCCATTTTGAATTGTGAAAAAATGAGGTCGGCGACGAAGAACAAGATAAGGACCAGTATAAGAAGGTTGTAAAGGAAAACGATGAGAGTCATGACGAAGAAATATATGAGTAGCAGAATCTAAATTCTTGGGTAAGTAAACAGCAGTAGATTGGGAACGAGCAGGAGAAGGAAGAAAAGAAGAAACAATAGAACGAAGCTTAGAGAGAAAAGAAGGATAATCCGGAAAAGGAAGGTCAATAGAAGAAGAAGAAAAAAATTCACCAGGAAGACGCAAGGGTGAACCATAGACTAGTTCAGCTGCAGAAGATTTCAAATCTTCCTTAACCGAAGACCGAAGACCAAGCAAAACCAGAGGAAGATTCTCCACCCAATGTTGCGGATTAGGGGAGCAGCGCAAAGCAGCCTTTAATTGGCGATGAAGGCGCTCGACATAAGAATTTCCTTGAGGATGATAAGTACTGGAATGGATTTTTTCAATACCAAGGAGAGATAAGAAATCACGCCAAAGATGGGAACGAAATTGTGGGCCATTATCAGTGACAATAGAGGAAGGAACACCAAAACGAGCCACCCAATTAGTAAGAAATGCTGTAGCAATATTTTCCGCAGTAGGAGAAGAAAGAGGAATAACTTCAGGCCAACGAGTATATCTGTCAACCATAGTCAATAAATAAGTACACCCACGCGAAGGCGGAAGAGGGCCGCAAAGATCAAGATGAAGACGATCAAAACGACAAGAGGGTAAAGGAAATGAACCTAAAGGAGGTTTAGTATGTCTATGAACTTTGGTTTTTTGACAAGCAATACATGAACGAGCCCAAAACGAGATGTCAGTATGCATGTTAGGCCAAAAAAAACGAGAGGATAAAAGTTTTTGAGAACCACGAATACCAGGATGAGAAAGAGAATGAAGGGTAAGAAAAACCTGTTTTCGAAAAGCAGAAGGAACAAAAGGACGGACTCTGCCAGTAGAAATGTCACAAATTAAAGGAACAGTAGAATCAGGTAAAGAAAGAGTTTGAAGTTTGATAGAAGTATCAGCAGGAAGAATAAGATCCTCCCCCATTTGAGCAGCCGACATAGCAGAGTAGTCTAATGTAGGCAAAGGCGTAACCGCATTTACCTGGATACGAGATAAAGCATCAGCACTAGAGTTATCACGACCAGGAATGTGACGAAGATCAGTAGTAAATTGGGCAATAAAATCCAGATGACGAAATTCACGAGGAGAATAGTGTAAAGAAACAGAAGTAATAGCAGAAGTGAGTGGTTTATGATCCGTGAGAACATAAAACTGACGACCTTCAAGAAAATATCTAAAGTATTTAATTGAAGAATATACAGCAAATAGCTCACGACCAAAAGTACTATAGCGAGTGACAGCAGGAGGAAGTTTCTGAGAATAAAAAGCGAGAGGAAGCCAAGCACCATTTTGCAGTTGCTCTAGTGAAGCTCCTACAGCATAATCACTGGCGTCTACAAATAGGCGAGTTTCAGCACCGTGTTCAGGAAAAACAAGAAGAGTGTTGTTGACCAATAAAGTTTTACTCTGTTCAAAAGCCTCACAAGCAGCATCAGTCCAATTAACCATTGTCGAGCTGCCCCGACGACCTTGAACAAGCAAAGCAGTAACTGGAGCTAATATGGCAGCAGCCTTGGGGAGGAAACGACGATAAAAATTAAGGAGACCTAGGTAAGCACGAAGATCTTTCTGAGTGGTAGGAAGAGGATAATCACGAATAGCAGAAACACGATCAGGTAGTGGAGAAAGACCAGAAGAAGAAATTTTATGGCCAAGAAAATGAAGAGAAGCAGCACCCAAAATGCATTTCTCGAAATTTAAACGAAGACCAGCTTGAGATAAACGAGAGAAAACAGTACGAAGATGAGAAAGATGCTCCTCCGGAGAACGAGAAGCAACTAATAGATCATCAATGTAAGCATATACAAAGGGTAAACCACGTAAAACATGATCTATCAAACGTTGAAAAGTAGCACTGGCATTACGAAGACCAAATGGCATAAAGTTATACATAAAATTGCCAAAAGGAGTTGCAATACAAGTTTTAGGACGATCATCAGGATTAACAGGAATTTGAAGGAAGGCAGATTTTAAGTCAAGAGAAGAAAAAATGGTACATCCATTTAGAGAAGAAGTAAAATCATGAAGGTGAGGAATAGAATAAGTATCAGCAACAGTTTTAGAATTTAGTAACCTGTAGTCCCCAACAAAACGAAAAGAATCTGGCCCTTTTTTAACAATGTGAAGCGGAGAAGCGTAAGGAGAAGTAGAAGGGGAAACAATACCCTTTTCCAGAAGCATGTCAAATTCAACACGCGCAACGTTTAACATTTCTGGAGAAAGTCTGCGAGCCTTGCAAACAGGAGGACTACCCTTTGTCTCAATGTAATGCATTACATGGTGAGACGCAGGAGAAAGATTAGAAATAGGCTGGATTAAGTCAGAAAATTCAGAATGCAAAAGAGCGTGAAAAGAAGAATAAGAGGAGGAATCAGGAAGATTGATACCATAAATAGAAGAATCAAAAGGAACAGCATTACAAGAAAGAGAAGTAGTGTCATCAAGTAGACGACTATTGGCCATGTCAATAAGAATATTGAAATGACTTAAAAAATCAGCACCAATGATGTTTTGTGTAACATCGGCCAAGAGAAAAGTCCAACGGAAAGAACGACGCAGTCCAATAGATAAAGTAAGGAGTTGTTCACCATAGACAGCAATGCTAGAACCATTAGCAGCCCGTAAATGAGAAACAACAGGCGGAAGAGAAGAACAAAAACCATGAACATTCAAAATAGAGAAACTACTGCCCGAGTCAATAAGGAAAAACCGTTTAGAATCACCATCAAATATACGTAAAAGCGAACCTGGAAGAACAGCATTAACTTCAGGAATAGAAACAGAAGAAGAATCAACAGAAATAGGAACAGAAGGAGAAACCGTTGTAGTAGCAAGAACCGAAGACGAATAAGAAACAGTAGGAATATGGAGTGAATCAGAATTGGCATTGGAGGA
>JABUQX010008314.1:20000-25000 GCA_015478945.1 Trachelipus rathkii
GATGAGGAATGCCAGAATCGTCCAGGGTTGAGTTAGAGGAAAATAGGAGGCAGAAGAGATTGGCCTTTTCAGTTGGAGAATTAGCAACAGAACCATCAGAGCGAATAAGAGGAGGAAAGACAGATTTACAGAAGTTGTTAGAGATGTTTTTGGCAAGAGGCCAGAAAGATTTGTCAATAGGAGAACCAAGGAGGTTAGCGCACTTTCGTTTGATGAAAGCCCGCTTTGCTCGTCGAAGAGTATCCCTGCAACGATTTCTAGCTGAATGAAAATTAGCAAGAGTGATAGGAGAACGAGAATTTTTCCACTCCCGATACGCACTGTCTCTAGCCTGAATGGCCAGAGAACAAGCACGATCAAACCATGGATTATGAGGAGAGAAAGATTTAGCAATTAAGCAAATCTTTTCAAAAAATTTATACATATACTATTTTTATAAATTTTCGGGTGTAGAAATTTTTGAAAAATGAACAAAAGACAATTTTTTTCGACATTCTTCACCTATTTGTTGGTTGAACTCTTTGAAAAGTTGATGGACTTGAAATGTTTACTCTCCATCTAAGTAAAATCAAAATATATATATATATATATATATATATATATATATATATATATATATATATATATATATATATATATATATATATATATATATATATATATATATATATATATATATCTATATCTATATATACATATATATATATATATATATATATATATATATATATATATGTATATATATATATATATAATATATATATATATATATATATATATATATATATATATATATATATATATATATATATATATATATATATATATATATATATATATATATATATATATATATCAAAAAACTGTTGAAAATTTACACATTTTGCGATTACATAAATTTTGCTAATTAGAACGTATGCGAAAATAATAATTGTAAAATATAAACTAATAATTACCAATTTATTTTTTTTAATATAAAAAAACCCATTAATTAATAAATATTAATTAGATAAAAAATGTAAAAAAATAGTTTTATTGAAGATAAAACTTGTAAAATAATTAACCAAAGACTGTAAGAGGATTACAATGACAAATACATTTTAATTCGGTGATGGTTTAAAATTTTAAAGGAGGAAATTGTATGTAGAATGATTGAGAGAGAGAGAGGGAATGAGGGAGGGAGGGAGCAAGGGAGATAGGGAGATGAAAGAGGGAGAGAAAGGAAGGAAGAAAAGGAGATAGGGAGATGGGAAAAGGAAGAGAGAGAGAGAGAGAGAGAGAGAGAGAGAGAGAGAGAGAGAGAGAGAGAGAGCAGAGAGAGAGAGAGAGAGAGAAGGAAAAAAAATGCATGCTTGCACGCGCACACACTCTTGCTAAAAAGGAAAAAACTGGCACAAGAGAAACATGACAAACTGGAAGAACGTAAAAAGAGGTCGAATGCTGAAATGAAACATAGGTATACTTTCTATTTTTTTATTTAATGTTGTTACAATGTTTGTTTTACGTTTTATTTTTGCTAATACATAATAATTTGCCCTTGATCCACAATTTTTTGTTTTAAATTGTTTTCAAATGTGTGTTATATAAAGTCATTTTTTCAGGGCAATCCTGCTAACCTGAATGCATCTTAAACGAAAAAGACGATTCAGCAAATGCAGCAGAAGAACGAGAAAATGAAGTACCAACTTTATTATTTGCAAGACCGCTTCATAAGAATAGAGAAAGAGGAACTACACACTTTATCGCAACAAAAATGCTCCCTTCACGAAAGAAGTGTAAAATCACTGACAGAAATGCAGGTCACTTAATAATGGCAACACCTGAAGCTTTAGATTGATATACCTCAGAATTAGGTTTTAATTAAACAGATCAACATTCCAGCATTTGAGAAAGCAATACAGGAAAGAAATGGCAAAATAAATTAAAGCAAAGTCTAATTTGTTGGACATGCCATTCGTAGTCGTGCACTGGGATACTAAATTACTGATGGACAAAACTGCACACGTAAATGTTGATCGACTACTTTTAATAGTATCATATGAAGGAAAGTCACAGCTGCTTAATATCCCTAAACAAGAAGTTTTAACTGGAAAATATCAAGCGGAGGCTGTATTTGAAACACTAAATGAATGGGGCATTACAGACAAAGTAGTAGCTATGTGTTCAGATACTACAGTTTCAGATACTGGCGGCATTAATGTAGCCTTTATTCGACTCGAGCAATTAATGGGGAGTGAATTAGCTTACGTACCTTGTTGCCACCATATGTCGGTAATTGTGCTTAGAAGCGTATTCGAATGTAAACTGAAGCTATCTACATCAGGACCTGACGTTCCACTCTTTGGAAGATTCAAAGAACAATCGGCGAGTATAGATAAAATAAAATATGCCGACAATTTTTTTAAAGATCAAAACATCCGAGTTGATACTATAAACTTCCGCTTCATGTTTCTTTAGCATTTACAATGTAGAGACGATTATAGGGAATTTCTTGAATTGGCAATAATATTTTTTGGGGAAACCCCACCTCTTAGTTCGTCATTTAAATATCCAGGAGCCTTTCATCGTGCGAGATGGATGTCTAAGGCCATATACTGTTTGAAAATCTATATGTTCTGCAGTCAATTTCCCTTACATCTTCTGGAGAAGAATCATCAATTAGAAACATATGTATTTTTCTAGTTCATTCGTACATCAAAGCATAGTTCCCATTAAAGCTCCTTATAATGATTACATATTTCTGAAAAGGTCAGCTGAATATCCGGATGACGATATTTTTCTTTTAGCTATAAATAAACTTTGCAATCATTTATGGTACCTTTCACCCATGTTGGTTGGAATGGCAATCTTTGATGATGGTTTATCAAAAGAAATAAAAGTGAAAAAGGTATAGATTATGAAGACAAATGAACCAGAGGTCGAAGAAATGAATATCAGAAAAGCTTCAGTGCGCCAAGACGAGGTGAAGGACGTAGTTAAGAGCGACATCAGCCAATTCGTTAAGCCATATTCACTTAACCCATTTTCAACATTTCACATTTCTACCAGTTTCTTAGACGGTTAATACATGGGACGATTACAAACAAGGAAAACGACTCAATAATAATTTAAGTGTAACAAATTATTTTGTTGAACGTGGCATTAAATTAATAGAAGAGTATAGCAGCATCTTGCTAAATGATGAAAATCAGAAGCAGTTCTTATTGCTTGTGGTAAGTGATTATCGTAAAAATTATCATGATTACAGAAAAAAAACGCAGTCAGATGCTTGAAAGACACTGTCATTATAATAGTTTTCTTTATGTTTTGCTTCAGAAGCCAATATAACGTATTATGCTGTAATAAACAACGTTTTTTTCAGAGGTTTCATTGATACCGATAGTAAAACAAAATAGTGATGCAGCAGATGTTATTTTTTTCGCATCCGCGGATGCGGATGTTTGATATATTATATATAATATATTATATATATATATATATTAATATATAATGATATATATAATAATAATATATATATATATATATATATATATATAATATAATATATTATATATATATATATATATATTATATTATATTATATATATAATATATATTATATATATATATATATATATATATATAATATATTATATATATATATATATATATATATTATATATATATATATATATATATATTATATATATATTAATATATATATCGAGTTTTAGCCCCAATATTAACATAATTGTGTTACCAGGGTAAGAGGACTGGGACCAACTCAAATGCATCCCACCAACCTTTTCCCCAACCTTGCCCTAATGAAAGAGAATTTTTACATGGATTTTATCTTTTTGCACTAGTATTGAAATTCAAATATAGGAAGGTTGGGCTTGAGAAACATCAATTTTTCTGTTGAGGCCAGCATTGCTAAATAATCTCTCACTTGGAACATAAGTTGGAGGACAGGCCAGTATTTCCTTGCAAGTTTACTCACGCGTGGGTAAACATTTTTGCTTAACTTTCCACCAACTGATCGGATCATCATTGAATCTAATGTTTTTTCTTGGTGATAGTTTTCATCAATTTGCACTACATCTTTTGTAATGCGTGTGTTCATCACTACTGGACTGTGAAATTCTTCCAGTGAATCTGTTATTGATTCTATCTTGTAGAAGGTGTTGGTTCTGTAGATTTCGTTTTTTTTTTCTTTTTAATTGGGTGGAATTAATAGACTGTTCGGTATGAAGTTTTTCACTGCAAACAAAGTAACCGATTAATTTGTTCTAATCATTGTTACAAAAACTTTGCCTCTATGGGGATATAAGTAAAGTTGCAATAGTATGAAAGGTCATTAATTTTCCACAGAACCAAAGGTTTTTTCTAGCTCTAGTTAATTACATCTTTCATTCTCTTTTTAAACAGTCATCATTTTCCATTTGAATCCGCTGCAAAATGCTTCCTAGCGTTGAGATTAATGGTTATTAATCGGAGACAGAAGCTGTTAGAGGCGCTGATTTTTTTGGTAATTTCTTCAAATGGTTTCAATAGCTTAATGCAGTGTGATATGATGTCATTTTCCACATTAATAATAATGTTAATTTTGGAATACGAACTGGCCTACGAAGCAAGAGGTTCTTTGAGCAATACTTCTTTCCATCATATGAAGTGTACTATTCCAGCGAGTTGGAATATCTTTGATAACATTAAAGATATGGAATATAGCGTTTATGAATTGCTTAACTCATTTCATTTTTCATTTTCTTTTTTCAGATTATCTTAAGTACTTTTATTATAAAATTCTTTATCAAATCTCGACAATAAACATCAGCAGGGCAAAGCGCGGATCCGGATGCGGATCTTTAATAATGTGCGGATACTCCGCGGATGCGGATGTTACCTGCATCACTAATACAAAATAGTAACTCAAATAGAAGCATAATCCATAAAATTAGCTGAAAAAAGTATTCTATAATATTTATCAGCAACAACTGATACTGAAATATGTTCAATGCAGT
>JABUQX010008314.1:30000-47500 GCA_015478945.1 Trachelipus rathkii
TCGTAAGAACATTGTCTGTCTTTTAATAACGAAAGTGTAAAGAAAGTGATTGAACAGTTCGACTGCAGCAACGAGATTGGAGAGATTCAGTGAAAGTACGAGATTAAATGAAAAGAAAAGCCTTTAATTCCACCTTTACAAAAAGTGCTGCGTGAGAGGAATCATTCCAGATATGTGATGCGTACTCCATACAAGGACTAGCAACGCCCGCGTACAGACTAAGCAACAGGAGTGGTCTAAAAAAATTCTTAAAACTTCTCAGAACAAATAACCTCCAAGGATATTGTATAATGAGAGAAACAATTTGATGCTTCCATGAAATGTTAAAAATGTTAAGAAAAGGGAATTCTTGAGTTTGGCATTTTCAAAGGTGTTAAGTTGTGTGGAAGAATATATCGAGTAAATTTTCAGGTATTGAAAACAACCGTGTTTCCTCTACCCAAGTTGGGTACAACAGAAAAATCTGCAGTCTGTGACTCGCATGAGGCTCTCCTAGCACTGATGATTGCATGTTAAGGGAGACTCCATTCAAAGCAAAAGATGCAATGATAGGAGGAAGAGCCAGAATAAGAGTGGATAGACGATGAACTAACAGACAGAAGCTTCATTAACAAAAATTAAAAAAGATCTGGGGATAGTTCAAAGCCTTGAAGCACACCAATTATGATACATTTAAGAAATAACCTCCGACATCTACAAAAACTGTTACCAGAGCTGCTCTAGGTCAAAGAGAAGAATATATTTCGAATGAAGAAAAATAAGAAATCAAAGTTTTCCACCAAACTCTATTGAAATTTTTCGTTGTGTCCAGAGCCACAGCAAATATATATATATATATATATATATATATATAATATATCATATAATAATATATATAATATATATATATATATATAATATATATATATATATATATATATATATATATATATATATATATATATATATATATATAATACGCATGGGCGGAATGAAAAGATGAAGTGGAATGTATGTTGGGTTTGAGGTGCAAGAAGGAATAGGTTTTTTAGCATGAGGTCATTAGTAAGGAGAGGTAATGGGTGAGTGAGAAAGTTGAAGAATAGTAAATTTCAGGTATAGATGAAATTACTGGTGAAATGATCAAGAACGGAGGTGAGATGATGATTGATTGGATTTGAAAGTTGTGTAACAGAGGGTTTATGGAGGGTATAGTTCCGAGGGATTGGAGGAGAGCAGTAATAGTACCCTTTTATATGGGTAAGGGAAATAAGGGGAACTGTAGGAATTATAGGGAAATTAATTTATTGAGTGTTGTAGAGAAGATATATGCTGGAATTGTGGTGGAAAGAGTGCGTCGAGTGACTGAAGGACTGATTGGTGAAGAACAAAGTGCGCGTTTAGAAGTGGGAATGGATGTGTGGGACAAATTTTTTAAAAACAAATTTTTTTAAACAAAAATTTTAAAAGGTTGAAAAAAAAAACAAAATTAAAAGGGAGAAGAAGATAAATTGTATTTAGATTTTATGGATTTGCACAGGCGTATGATAGGGTTCTATATAGGGAAGCTCATGGCAGGTGTTAATGATATATGGTGTTGGTGGTAGGCTTCTGAATGGAAGAAAAAGTATGTATAACGATAGTGAAGCGTGTGTAAGAATAAATGGAGTAACTAGTAAATGGTTTAACATTAATAGCGAAGTGAGGCAGGGATATGTTATGTCTCCTTTGTTATTCAATTTGTATATGGATGGGGTTTATGTAAGAATTAGAGGTGGGGTGGCATTTGATGGTGTTAGAATGATAGAGAATGGAAGAAAGAGTGGAGGGTCCTACTATTTATTTTGCGGATATTTGTTTTGTGTAGCGAATCTGAAGAGAGTTTGAAGGATTGGTAGAGAGATTTTGGCACGGTTGTTGTAAAAGGGGGATTGAAAGTAAACGTAGATAAGAGTAGGTTTATGGTTGGAGTGGAGGACAGTCCTCGGTGTGAAGTTATGTTAGATGGTGAGCAGCTGGAACAAGTGTATGAGTTTAAATATTTAGGATATATTTTGATGAAAAGGGAACGGATGATGCAGAGTATGGTAGGAAAGTTGTGAATGGCAGGAAGGTGGCTGGTGCAATTAATCCTTGGTGGATGTAAAGGGACTAGGTCTGAGTAGGCTAGGGGTCTTACATGAGGGTATGTTGTTACCTGTGTTAATGTATAGTGTGGAAACTATGGTCTGGAATAGTATAGGTCTAAAGTACAATGTGTTCAGATGGACAATCTTCGGGGAGTGCTTGGTGTGAGAAGAATTGATAAAATTAGGAATGAACGTATTAGAGAGTTGTGTGGTGTAAAGAAAGGGATAAATGAGAGAATAAATGAAAGTACGTTGAGATGGTTTGGTCATGCGGAGAGGATGGATATAGTCGGATGGTTAATGGATGTATAATGGTGAAGTGTGCTGTCAATGACCGGCTTGGAAGACCGAAGAAAAAGTGATTGAGTCAGTAAAATGCATCTGAAGGAGGAAATGTGAGTTTTGGCAGAGGCGAGAAGAACGGTGTATAATGGAGTGAATGGCGGGGTTTTGTGAGGGGGTATGGTTGTGGCCCACTTGGGTCAAGGAATGAACCCCACATTGACAAGATGCCTTAGTGTGGGTCTGTCGCGGGCTGTTCCGTGAAGATATAGGGTGGATTTTCTGACTGCGACGAGTTCTCACTAAAAGGTATAAATGGGGCGGTAAGGCTGGACTTTCCTTTTCAGTTGCGTCATATTCTTCTATACTTTTCTGTTTCGGTGCATGTTATGCACTTATCCCAGTCTTGGGGCAGAAGGTGGGTGAGATGAGATGATGGACGGGACATACAGTATATATATATATATTATATATATATTATATATATATATATGTAGTATATATATATATAAATATATATATAATTAATATATCATGGCTATATATATATTTATTATATAATATTAAATATATATATATTAGTAGTATAGTAAACTGACGGCCAAGGTCACGTCCGGAAGTTGCATCCGGATGTTGCATGCAATGTTGCAAATGTTGCAAGCAACATTTTGCAACATTTGTTTTTCAAGCTTGACGTGTCAAGGTTAGGGTTTTTAAGGTCGGTGAACGAATTTAAGGTCTGGAAGACGATTCGCGAGGTTCTGAGCCCTGAACTCAAGGATTTTAGCCCCAGAAGTGGGGCGGAGCCCCCCAAAGGGGGCTTTTTGGTTCCTAGAAGGTTTTAAATGATCGATAGATCATTTTTGATGATTCCAATCGATTTATCGTGATCGATTACCCCTAAATCGATCTTTAAATCGTCTTTCTACGTGCTCTGGTTGGCATTCAACAATGAAAAATGTAATCGAAAGAAAATAATTACTATAATTAACATTCGATTAATCGTAGTAGTATTGCTGCCACTTCCGAACCAACATCTTTCGCTAGGAATGAATAGAGCTATCGCTTTCAAACTTGGTATATGATTATTGTGTGTGATAAACTGATCACAGGCGAAGTTTTTGGGGTGACCTAGGTCACCCATATTTCTAAGGGGGTGATGCCTTAGCGCCAAGGTCAATTAGCCCTGAAAACCATGTTAGGCCTAACGTATCGGAGTGAAATTTGGATGTGAGCTATATGATGACGTAATCTCGTCGGAGAACGAGATTACGTTTCTTCGTGGCGTCCCTCCATAAGGGGGACGCTGCCACAAAAAATTAAAAATGATCGTAGAAGACTGAAACTCAGAGAAAGGTTGAAGAAGGCGGAGACGGAGTCGGAGTCGGAGTCGGAGTCGGAGTCGGAATCGGATTCGGAGACGGAGTCGGAGTTGGATTCGGATTCGGAGTTCAGGGCCCCCCCCGGAGGAGGGTCCCTTCCTGAAAAAAGAAGAAAGAATGCATGGAATGCAAAACAGAGGAAGAAGGAAGAAGAAGAAGAAAGGAAGAAGGAGGAGGAAAGGAGGAGGAAAGGAAGAATGAGGAAGGAAGAAAGGAAGAAAGGAGGATGGATGAAAGAATGAGGAAGGAGGAAGGATTCAGAATCGGAGCTGGAGCTGGAGCTGGAGCGGTGCGCTTGGCCCGCACTAGTAACATTCATTTAATAATACAATTATTATGTTTACATAACTGCCTTGTTCTACACATGTAAACACTGTCGTATACTTGCACTTGCATCATGAAAAGATACACCTTACTTTCTAAACGCGACAGATAACAATTTCTATTTTCCAAAATTCTCATTTTCTATTTAAAAACCTTACAAATAAAAATTTTTTTTCTAACAGGTGTTGAAGCGCAATAAAACATTTTTACAATTCTTTATATAACATTTTTATTTTACTTGATTACTTTAATTATTTTATTTTTTTCATTCTTAATTTTATTTTATTTCAATTTATTTTTTTAACTTTATTTTTAATTTTTATTTTTATTTTTTATATTTTTTCTCTCATTTCATTTTCATTCCTTGTTTATTATGTTAGTTTCCTGACTTTATTTTTTTGAAAGTTTTATTTACATTTATAATTGTTTTAATTTTTAATTATTATTATATATATATATTATTATTATTCGAACTTTTATTTTTATATAAGTTGTTATTTTGATATATTCATGATAGATATTAAATTGTTTTTGATATTAATTTATTTTATTTTAATGGACATTCTATTTTTTAATATTTTTTTAATTAATTTTTTTTTTCTTTTTTTTGTATTTTATTTTTTAAACTTTTGTTTTTTTACTAATTTTTTTATACTTCTCACGTTTATACGTAAAAATTTACGTTTTAACATACCCTAAATCAGCTAAATCAGTAAATCAACAATACACCCACCGGTGGGGCGTGTGGTTGATTAGAGTCTGATCTATTGATCAATTGATTCAATTCAATTTTGAGTGTCCTTTTTGGGTAACACATAAATAAAATCACAGTTTTTTATACAAAAATCAACCGATATATGCTGATTAACACACATTCTATCACATTAATCCAAGTACTCGACATCATCTGAACAAGAAAAAATAATGTAAAGCACTAAAACTTCACATGAACTACTGTTAACATTAACAAGTCCCACACTTAACACAAGTAAAGTAACTAACATTGAATATTTAACTTTTTAATTTTTGAAGCATACATCTACGATACATCATCACATCATACGCATCACACACAACTACCACAGTACATTTAACAAAAATTTACCACAACATTGGTTAATTATCATACTGATCCACGAATATACTCTAACGTAATAAGGTTTCACATAATAAGCGTAACATGAAACTAAGAAAATAATGTACATCGACAATCCTGACACACCTTAAGCCCTAATAACTGCTATCATTAACAAAGTTCCATACTTGGCAATAGTAAGTAACTAACATTAAGAATGCAAAAACGTAACCTATTCACACTTTTTCACAGCATATCTCTAACATATCATGCTAATTTTTACATTAACAAAGTAATATTAACAAAGATTTAACGTATCCTGACCTAACTTGTGTAATGATAGAAAAAATGAACACACACACACACACATACACACACACAGACACACACACACAACACACACACCACATTTCACAAAAAACTATGCAATAGTAAAACCTGGAATATTTTTAGGCTTATCTCTTTTTTAGACTCCGCCCCTTTCAGAAAATATCACTCGAAACATGAAATGATTTATGCTATATCCGCTTGCATAAATTGTTGCACATACTTATATATTTTATTAAACAACTGGTAGGTTGGCAACAGTGCATCTCGGCAGAGTTATTTGCAAGCATTGTTAACGATTTGGGTGAGAGTCATTCATATAAAAGCGGCGTACTACTCGATGGGGCATTCTAACTAAAGAGCTTTACGATTAACAACTTTAAGGCATCTCGTTGGAATCCTGTTTGTATCTCATGCCAAGTTCTTATATCTACACACGAGGATTTTTTCAAATCATTACTTATTCAACGAAGTAAGTTTTTTTTTTTTTTATTATTTAAAAAATATCATTGTAATACATCTAATCAATAATTAATGACACGTAAAGTAATTAAATACATCATTAATTAAAGAATAAAGGGAAAATGATATATGCACATAACTAAAAAAATTATTCTTTTCCAGAAACGTGTTGAATATACATCTATCCATTTGAGTAAAAAGCATCCTCTATGTGACGTCATCATCGCACCCTTTTAAAATGGTATGTTGTTGTTGTTGTGTGGATAAATATATTTAATATATGTAATGAGAAATACTATGTTAAACTAATATATCACTGACATAATGACCTAATTTGTTTGAAAACTTGATTTTAATTGTCTAATGTATCATAAATAACAATAATGACTATTTATTCCAGGCTGGCTCTACGATGATGAATGCTGGTAATAAGAAGAGAAAGACCACTATAACAGACATAACGCACATCTCTGTAGAGAAACTTAAAAAGTCAATGGAACGTCATACCTATGAAGTTAGGGTTATTGATGAAAATTTTTTCCATGGACCAAGAGATCTTGAAACAGCGTTTGAAATGGTTGTAAATGAAGTCATAGATGCTGTATTACAAGACTTGGATTACGATAGGACACGTATGAGGGTGGGTATCAACTTCACTTTTGGCGATGATCAGTCATCTGACCGGAAATATTATGTAAATATCAGTTACAGGGATATACTGGACAATATTGGAGTGAAAGAGATGATGAGACGCTTGGAAGGATCATTCCATGTCGGTGATAAGGCATCTTTTACCAAATTCAAAGTAGTAGCGACCGTGTTCATGTTAGCTAAAGGCAAAGGCGATGACTGTGAAACCGATGCGTTCGAGCCACAAAATCTTAGTTTCAAACATCGTTACATTAGTAAAGTTCACCTAGAGAAAGGCGCTGTAGGTTGCGCTTTCAAATCTGTTGTCCTGTTTAGGAAAATAGCGAGAGAATGTGTAAAGGTCAAAGATATTCATTCGTACACAATAGAGAATGAGGCAGAAGCATTAGCTAAAAAATGTGGTATGGAATATACAGATTCTTTCATAGTAACTGACTTTGAAAAAATCGAGAATGTCGAAAAATGCCGTATAGTCGTATTCAGTCCTGAAGGTAATGGAGTAAAATACTTTTATAAACCATCTAATCGAGAACAAAATGACCTTTATACTTATAGCCATGTGAGTATCATTACTATGCTATAAAAGAAGAAGCTAAAGTTCATGTTTTGAGAATACCAAAAAGCATAAGGCGTATATGAACGGTATCTTTTGCACATACTGCTACACTTTCAACAGTAATAATATAGCACATAAATTAGACTGTGAACATTATATATGTAGACAATGTCTATACGATAAGTGTCAAGGCTCATTTGATCACGATGGTATATTCCATGAATGTCGTGAATGTAATCGTGAATTTTATAATGCATTTTGTTTTAAAAAACATCAAGATAATAATACGTGCAAGAAAATTAAGATTTGCAAACTCTGCCTTGTGCAAATAAATGCTGATCGTTACGGTAATTTCAAACACGATTGCACAAAAGCTTATTGCAAAACATGCAGTACATTATATGAGCATAAAGAAGACGAATATCATATATGCTACATGAAAAAGAAAATTAAAAAGAAGAAAGATACTGATCCGGCGATTCATACATGTTACTATGATATCGAGACATACCAGGAAGATAAAGGCTATGATGATAAAGGAAGAAGAATAATAGAATTGCGTCCTTATTTACTGGTATGCAGATGATATGCGAAATGTGTACAGATAAGGAAGGTGAGCAGGTATGCTCACATTGTGGTTCAAGAACAAGAACATTTAAATTAGAGACCGAAAAAACACCTGTAAATCAATTTATAGACTTCCTGATGGAGTTTTCAGAGAAAAATCCTAAGTTAAAAGTAATTGTTGCTGCACATAATGGCGGAAAATTTGATCATCAGTTCGTATATGCATCATTACTGACCCACCCGTGTTCAGTTTCTATCAGCAGAAATCCTATAAAAAGAGGTAATAAAATAATTTCAATGGGATCGAATGGAAATATAGACTTCAGGGATACATTGCTTTTCACACCATGTGCATTGAAAAGCATGCCTAAGTGCATGGGTGTTAGTGAAAAAGACAATTCCAAGGATTTCTTTCCCTATACATTTTTAAATGAAGATACATTGAATTATAAAGGACCTATTCCTGATAAGAAATTCTTCGAAGTAGATAAAATGGTCAACAGATGAAAAGCTAGAATTTGAAGAGTACTATAAAAGTTAAGGCAAGAATAAATATTTTTTGAAGAATGTGAAAAGTACTGTGTACAAGATAATATACTAAGGAAATGTTTTGAGAAGTTTAGTAGCGTTCATTAAAGAATTGATATAGATTTGTCTAGATACACAAACAATTGCATTCTTTATGCTTTACCTTTAATAAAATGTGGTTTATGCTGAGGAAAAAATTACTAACATATTCTAGGTCGAGAGAACCTTAAACCTTCACCTACGAAGCAATTCGCTGGCTCTTGTATCAAGAAAAATTGAACAACTATAGACATAGGCATCTCGTAAGGTGGAGAGAAGGGTTAATTGAGAAGGAAGCTAGGTTTTGGTTATGTAAAAGGTAGTGAAAACTGCGTTCCTATACGCATGGTTGTCGCCATGGCATGGGACATAAAGTTGAAAATAAAGGCAAGGGATGTTGAAATAACGTACTCGCTGTTGATCGCTCAATCTCACCATGAAACAAGAACGCATAAGGTATAAAGAAGCCGGGTTTAATGTTGTACGTGTGTGGGAATGTGAATGGAAGGTTCAAAAGACCCAAATCATTCAAGATCCTGATCATACCGAATGAAAGCATAACCATAGTGCTATATTCAACGTCTTAGCAATGATGATTAGATAATAAGTACATATAGATAATTCATTGTTTTGGGCCGCCACTGAACCATCGTACATTACTACCTCCATACTAAGGGCAGAAGATATGTATTTAGACTATACATCGCTTTACCCTTATGTTCAGAAACGAATGAAGATCCTTGCGGGACCCCTGAAAACTAATAGTGAATAAAGTACCAGACATTGAATCATTTAAGAAAGGTATCAATGATAAATATTTCGGTACAGCTTACATTAAGATTCTTCCTCCTCAAGACTTATACATCCCCGTCCTCGCTAAACGAGCCAAAAATAAACTAATATTTCCACTCTGTGTAAAATGTGTTGAAGAAAATTGTGCGAAATGCAATCATGATAAGAATGAAAGTGCTATTGAAGGTGTATACACAACACCTGAAATTCAGTTAGCATTAGAGATGGGGTACGAAATAATCACAACGTCTCATCCTTGATTGCATAACAATAAAGACCCACTATTCCACTTCTATTTGACTCACTTCTTTAAAATAAAAACAGAGGCATCAGGACCACCAAATAATATTCACGAAGACGATCCTGATTACGAGGAAAAACTTAAAGAGTTGTCGTCTTTCATGAGAAAGGAAGGTTCGTGACTTGATTATAACAATTCAAGAAAAACCTCTGGAATGAGGTTCATGCAAATTATGTCTCATTCTCTCTTGGGGAAATTTGCACAAATACGCCTACAGAGCGTGTAAGTATTAACTAAGCGATAAAGAAGCTATGGAACTAATCAATAATGCGATAATGAGTCACTAGCGTTTATTCCAATAGGCTGGAAATATGTTGTAACAGTTGTCAAAAATGCACTAGCCAACGCACGTCAACTGTTACAAATATTCCTATCGCATCGTTTAGACTGCATTTATGCACGTATAAAAAATTATACGAGCCTCCTTAAAAAGTCAACAAGGGCATTGTAACTGCCGATACAGACTCTTGTATTTTTGTCGCTGGAGAAAAACGATGAAGTTATTGAAACAGGAAATTTTTTAGGTGAACTCAGATGAAATAGCAGAATACGGTTCTGAGGCATACGCCGATTCTTTTGTGTGTACTGGCCCTAAGTCTTATGCTGTTAGAATAAGAACTGGCAGATGGGATATAAAATATATTGTAAAACCAAAGGTCTTACAATCAAAGATAGCAAAGGATACTATTAATTTGAAAATTGTTTAAAGTTAAGTACGCATCGTTGCTCTGAAAATATTATAGTACGTGAGTCATTGTACACATGATATCAAAAACATGATCGTTTACATGTGGACAGGCAATGAATGAAATCAATTTGATAATGTTGATAAAAAGATGATGTACGAGACGATGACCTTCATAAAAAGCTGCACGAATAGACGAGTCACAGAATCCTAATGCTAATTTACACGGCAGTAACAGAGGATGTACAGTGTGTCTAATATAACTTTTCAGCCTGGGAAATATGGAGGTGTTTAGTATTGTTGCCGGTTAAAATGGTCCAGCACACAACCGACAAACGAATCTTTATTAAAAATTCATGTCAGAGGGGAGGAGGGGGAATGAATGGGGGGGGGGGGGGGTAATTAATTTCCATTTAATATATTATAATTTTATCTATGTCTAATGTATAATGTTAATGTTTTTTTTTTTCCATGTATAAATATTCTGAAAATAAAGAAATAAATAAATTATTTTTATTAACCCTTGATATAAATCATCTTTCAATTTTCGCGTTAAATTTCTGAAAGGGGAACGTGAGCTAAAATATTTCAAGGGGTGTTACTATTGCATAAATGTTGTGTGTGTTTGTGCGTGTGTTGTTGTGTGTGTGTGTGTGTGTGTGTGTGTGTGTGTGTTGTGTGTGTGTGTAGGTTGTGTGGTGTGTGTTGTGTCATTTATTTTAGTTCATTAACCAGTTCAGGTCGGATACGTTAATCTTTTGCTTAATATTATGGTGTTAATTAACAATTAGCATTGGATGTTAGAGATATGCTTGAAAAAGTGTGAATAGGTTAGTTTTTTCAAGTAATGTTAGTTACTTACTATTGCCCAGATGGAAGCTTTGTTAAATGATAGCAGTTTTCCGCGTAGGCTTAGGTGTGTCAGGTTTGCATTGTTATTATTTTCTTAGTTATGTTAGCTTTATTGATGTGGAAACCTTATACGTTGAGTATATTCGTTGATCAGCATGAATTACCAATGTCTGCTGGTAAAATTTTTGTTAAATGTACTGTGTCAGTTGTAGATTACGTTAATTAGGTCAGATGTATGTTTCAAAAAGTAAGGATAGCCGTTTTGCATGTAATGTTGTTTCTTTACTGGTGTTAATTGGGGATTTGTTATGTTAACATTTATTCATAGTTTAAGGTGTAATAGGTTTGTCTTTGTACATTTCTTTCTCTAGTATCACATCCTGTCATGTCCCTAAAATCATGTTAAATCTGCAGTGGTTACGAGTCAGCATATACTAAGTTGACCATTGTAATAGAAAACTGATTTTATGTTATGTTTACCCAAAAAAGACACTCAAAATGTGCCCTTAATCAATAGATAATAGATCAACATAAGGTCACAGAATGGAGGAAAGGTGGGGTGGGTGATTTGATTTACTGATTACTGATTTAGGGTATGTAAAACGTAAATTTTTACGTTATAAACATGAAAGTATAAAAAATTTAACAAACAAAATGAATAAAGAATAAAATAAAATAAAAAATAAAAAAATAAAAAAAAAATTAAAACAATAACCAAAGTATAAATGCAAAATAATAATATAAAAAATTAAACACAGACTTTTAAATCTAAAACAAATCACCCATATAAAAGTTCAACATTGCAGAGCAAAATTAAAAGTTTTAAAATACTTTGGTTGCCCAAAGTATAATGGTTATAAAAACTTTCAAAAATAAGGCAAGAAAATAATTTTAAATAAAGCAAACTACAATTTGCAAACTTGTAATTAATACATAAATAAACATAAAGTTTAGAAAAATAATTGAAATAAATGAAATACAATTAAAAATCAAGCTAAATCAATATTAATACAAAATAATACTTATACAAAAAATAGTAAACAGTATGTATGCTTCAACTTAGAAAAAATTATATTAGTTAACGTTTATAAATAGAAAATGAGATTGAAAATGAAATGTTAGTTTCAACGTTAGAAAATAAAGGTCTTTGCATGATGCAATGCAATATACGACATGTACATGTTAGAAAGATCAGTTTGTAACAGTATGATATTGTATTATTAAATGAATTTTACATTGGCAACGCACCGGCTCAGCAACCGGTGATACGTCTGAATCCTTCCTCCTTCCTCATTATTCCTCTTCCTCTTTCTCTTTCTTCCTTCCTCATTCTTCTTCCTCCTTTCCTCTCCTTCTTCCTTTCTTCTTCTTATTCCTTCTTCACCCTTTCTCCATTCCATGCATTTCTTCTTTCTTTTTTCAGGAAGGGACCTCCTCCGGCGGGGGTCCCTGGACTCCGAACCCGAACCAACTCCGACTCCGCTTCGACTCCGACTCCGACTCCGACTCGCTTCTTCAACTTTCCAAGTTTCAGCTTTCTACGATCATTTTTAATTTTGTGGGCAAGGCCCCCATTATGGAGGGGGACGCAGAGAAACGTAATCTCGTCTCCGACGAGATTCGTCATCATATAGCTCACATCCAAATTTACTCCGATACGTTAGGCCTACATGTTTTCAGGACGAATTTGACCTTGCCGCTAAGGGGGCAGCACCCTTAGGGGTACCTAGGGTCACCAAAATCGCCCTGTGATCAGTTATAAACAATAACATATACAAGTTTTGAAGCGATGCTTCTATTCTTCTAGCGAAAGAAGTTGGTTCGGAAGTGGCAGCAATACTACAACGATTTAATCGAATGTTAATTATAGTAATTATTTTCTTTCGATTACATTTTTCATTGTTGAATGCCAACCAGAGCACACGTAGAAAGACGATTTAAAGATCGATTTAGGGGTAATCGATCACGATAATTCGATTGGAACCATCAAAAATGATCTATTCGATCATTTAAAACCTCTAGGAACAAAAAGCCCTTTGGGGGGCTCCGCCCCCACTTCTTGGGGCTAAAATACTTGACATTACAGCTCAGAACCCGGAAGTCGGTCCTCAGACCTTTAAATTCGGTCTCACGCCTTAAAAAACCCTAAAACTTGACGTCCAAGCTTGAAAAATAAATGTTGCAAATGTTGCTTGCAACATTTGCAACATTGCGTGCAACATTGTCTTGCAACACCCAACCTCACCTTGGCGTCAGTTGGTCACCTATACTACTTATATATTATATAATATTATATATATATATATTATATATATTATATATATATATATATATATTATATATATATTATATATATATATATATATATATATACGTTAACACCACCTCTCACGGGCAGAACACTAATTTAGGAGGGGGTATGCCCAATTTTTCAGTCTGAGCAAGACGAGATCAAGAAAGAACAGCTCACACTCACACGCCCGATCAGTGACGACCCTGGGTCTCTCACATAGTTGGGCGAGTGCTCTACCGTTGAGCTACCAGACGCTATTTGGTTGATTTATTCTTTCTTGAACTATGCGAAGAAATTCGTCATTCGAGCCGACTGCGCCGAAGATCCATTCTTCATATGATCTTGTATGTCGCTTTATCCAAACTTCACTGGCCAGTATTACATGACGCATTTTTGTATTATTTTTCAAGCAAAGTTTGAAATAATTCAAAAGAACTGAGCAAAATTTTGTTGGTCCTTTGCAAAAATTTCTCACTTCCATAACTAAAATTTTTTCGAAATGTATAACGTTTCTTTCACTAAAGTTTTAAAGGCAAATTTATAAATTTGTTAAATTTTTTATTTCAATAATAAATCTGGACCACTGTCAAAAACATTTTCATTTTCAGATCCTGAGACTACTCACATTGCAGCTGAAGCACTTGCAGCTTCAATCTTCAGGCTTCTTCTCTGGTGTTCTTCATTTTCTTCTCTATTTTTTTCTTTTCAATTTTTTAATACGTCCATCTTCGACGACAGTCGAATCATATATATATATATATATATTATTATTATTATATATATATATATATATATATATTATATATATATATATATAATATTATATATAATAATATATATATATATATATGAAACTTCGACTGTCATCGAGTGTGGATGCGGTGGAAAGCAGAAGGGAGACAAGAAAGAGAAGCAGCAGCAGGGAAACCGAGAAGGAAGTAGAAGGTGTGAAAGGATTAAGCATAATTGGAGTGAGATTGTATTCAGAGAAGGAAATTCACTAAAGAAGACTTTGTGGATTGGCATTTTAGAAAGAGAGTACTTTAGGATTAAGTAATGCAATATCTAGTAAAGAAAATTTTACTTAACTCCTCAGAATTTCAAAAATTTATTTTAAAATTATTTTCATACAAAATCCTAAATGGAGGAACAACAATTATTTCGACACCATTTCATTTAATGAATTAATTTGAATGAAATAAAAATTCAAAAGAAGAAAATGAAATTTGAACTTATAATAATAGGAAGTGAAGCTGCGTTTTTGAGAAGTCGTCGAATCATAGGAAGAAAATTCACATTTCTTCGTCTGATAGCAAAGGGCTGAAAACCCCTTCTATCATATGTTTATTTTCGTGAATGGTGATGATAAGCTTGAAAACTTATCAGCCACTAACACCACCCTGCACTATTCGGGATATGGTGTTTTGTCATAAATAAATAAATATATATATAATAATAATATATATATATATATATATATATATATATATATAGTATTATATATTTATAATAATATAATATATATATATATATATATATATATATATATATCTATATATATATATTATACATAATTTTATATATTATATATATATATATATATATATATATATATATATATATATTATATAATATACTATCATATTATATATAATATATTATTATACTATAAATATTTTTTTTTTTTTTTTTTTTTTTTTACAAGGAGATAAACACCACTCACGGGCACAGCCCTAATCTATGAGGGGGTGTACTCACTTTAACGTCCGAGCAGGACGAGGCCAGCCCGAGGAGAGAATAGCTCACATTTCCCCGATCAGTTGCGAACCTGGGACCCCTTGCTTTGTTTGGCGAGTGCTCTAACTGAGCTATGGGCGCTGTTTTTATACTTAAATAAATAAATATATTTAAATATATATATATATACATATATTATATATATATATATATAATATAATATATATATATAATATATATATATATTATATATATATAATATATATATATCTATTTATATATATATTATATATATATAATATATATATATAATACACATATATATATATATACATATTATTATATATATTAATATATATATATATATATTATATATATATATATAATATATATATATATATAAATATATATATATATATATATATATATTATATATATATATACAACATTATTATAATATATACATACATAACATAATACATATACATAACCTAAATACATAATACACATCACACATATATATATACAAATATAAAATACACTACTATTATTAAAACTAACTCACTATCATTATATCTTATCACTACTATAAGTATCACTGCACTATGTTTTAATATAATATTGCTATGCTACACATATTCACAACATAATAATTATTTAACCATATTCAGTTTTAAAATTTTCATTAACTAATATTAAACTGTATTATTATTATCATTATATCACCACAATCACTGTTATTAATTACTATTAGTATGTTTGCCTATATATATATAATTTCACTATATATAAATTATTTAAAACTAATCACCATATTAAAAATATCATTAACATTATTTATTTATTCATATTACAAAACACTGTTATTAATATTAGTATGTTAAACGATATTACCATCATTCGCGGAAAGATAAATGTGATAGAGCGGGTTTCAAGCCTTGCTACCAGTGGAAAGAGAATTTGGAAAATTTACTTCATATAACTCGACGATAGACTTGGGGAAACGCAGCTCCATTTTTTTTTTAAATTTCTTCTTTATAATTTTATATTATTTGTATTTAATTATCCAAATAGCTAGAAAGAAATGATTCGAAAAATTTTGCTTGCTCTCCAACCAGATTATAAATGAAAATTTAAATGTTTAAATTTACATTTTTAAAATTCAAAATCGTCATTTTCTCTTTTTCCTTGAAATTTCTAGCCACCATGAATGCTTTCTTTCTCTCACTCTTCTCTTAAAATATTCCAATAAAATCTTCAGAAGATTCGCAGATTCGACTTCATCTCTTCAATAAATCGCCTCTGACTATCCTTCTTCTTTCCAATCTCTCACTCTCTTCTGGTCCCTCTGTATATTGCCTCCCATCTGATATACACTAAGTGCAAATTCATCTCTATATCGAGTGTCAAATATATATATACATATATATATGATATATATATTATATATTAATATATATATATATATATATATATCTATTATATATAATCGAATTTCAAATATATATTAATATATATATATATATATTGGATACTTGAGTTATTCCTATCTTAATCTTTTTCTTTAATTTAAAGTAGATTCCTGGTTAAACCTATAATATTTCAAGTATTCTTTTTCTTCCATTATTCTTAGGTATTTATTCAATTTTTTTATTATTAATTATTTTATTAAACATTCTTTTTAACATTATTTATTATGTATAGTATTAAATTTATTTATAGACATAGTATTTATAAACAATTTTATACTTAAATTCACAAGACCACCATCTCCGCATTCGATTTGAGCCGAACTGGCGCCATTTTGTAATGGATTAAAATGGATTAAATTTAATAGCGGCTTTCTTACCTTTTGGTTTCAATTTTGGCATAATCTTTTAAATATTTATTATTTTAATTAATTTCATTATTTAACAATTTTCGCAAAAAACTAAGAGATTTTATCGAACATTATAAAATTGGCAAAAATCGATCGTTTACAATGTTAACTCGTGCTAAGCACGAGCAGCACGAGTGTAGGACGGTCGCCTCTGATAGATATTTTATATATATATTTATTATATATATTATATATATATTTATTATATATAATATATATTATATATAATATATATATATATAATATATATATTATTATATATATAATTATATATATATATTAGTAATATATATATAGGTCTATATTATAATATAAATTATATATATATATATATATAATATATATAATATATATATAATATATTAAATATAATATATATATATTAGTATATATATTATTATCTATATATATATAATATATATATATATATATATATATATATATATAACTTTCAGAGTGTTAAAGTACAATATCTATGGAATATTTGTTTTATATTTCTTGATATTCGGTTTGGGTCTGGTAGCATATGCATCATACGCCGGATGTGACCCACTTACGTTGGGTTTGATCTCTAAGAGCGATGAAATAATGACCTATTTTATACCGATAAACTGAGCTTTGTTTCAGGGCTTTCTGGAGTGTTTTTTGCGACTCTAATTG
>JABUQX010008314.1:52500-55849 GCA_015478945.1 Trachelipus rathkii
GCATCATCTGTTCCCTTTTCATTCAACATATATCCTAAATATTTAAACTCAGAACTTGTTCCAGTGCTCCACCATTGCCAAAACAATAACTTTACACCGAGGGATTGTCCTCGCTCGCACCCATGACCTTACTCTTATTTACGTTTACTTTCAAACTCCTCCTTTTACAAAACCTGCATAATCCCTCTACCAATCCTGTCAAACTCTTTTCAGATTCGCCACACAAAACCAAATCATCTGTATACAATTGGTACGGCATCCTTCACTCTTTTATAATCTTCATCATTCTAACAAATTCTCCTGCCACCACCACCTCTATTTCTTTCACAACCCCATCCATGTACAAATTGAATAACCAAAAAGACGTAACACATCCCTGCCTCACTCCGCTATTAATATTAAACCAATCACTTTCAACTCCATGTATTCTTACACACGTTTCACTTTCGTCATACATACTTTTGATTCCATGCAGAAGCTTACCACCAACACCATATATCACTAGCACCTACCATAGAGATTCCCTATAAATCCTATCATACGCCTGTTGCAAATCCATAAAACCTAAATACAATTTATTCTTCTTCTCCCTAATTTTCTCTATCATTTGTTTCAATGTAAAGATTTGATCCACACATCCTCTTCACTTCTAAACGCACTTTATTCTTCACCAATTATTCCCTCAGTCATACGACACACTCTTTCTACAAATATCCAGCATAAATTTTCCCTACAACACTCAATAAACTAATTCCCCTATAATTCCTACAGTTACCCTTATCCCTCTTACCCTTATATAAGGGTACTATTACTGCTCTTCTCCAATCCCCCAGAACTATATCCTCCTTAAACGCTTTGTTACAAACTTCCAGCTCCAGTCAATCCCCATCTCGCCTTCGATTTTGATCATTTCACCAGTGATTTCACCTATACCTGCAGATTTGCCATTCTTCAACTTTCTCACTCTACCCATTACCTCCTCCTTACTAATGGCCTCATCCCCAAAATACCTATTCCTTCTTGCACCATCAACCCCACACACATTCACTTTCACCTCTTCATTACTGTCAATGTTATGCAGATTTTCGAAGTGTTCCCTCCACACTCTCCTCACATCCATTACCTCAGTTACGAAAGCCTCATCAATATAAATTATTCTAAGCAGATTCCCTTTATTCTCATTGTTAACCTTTCGCGCTTCCTTCCAAAAGAGCTTCCTATTCCCTTGTAAGTCCCCATTCATCCTCCTTCCAAACTGTTTATTTACCTCTTTTTTCTTCCTACTTATGCATCTTTTGGTATTCCTTTTTTCCTTCTTATATAATTCCAAACATCTTTCTTTTGAGACCTCATATAGTACATTCAATTCAGTACATTCATATAGTACATTCAACCAAGCTTCTTTTTTACTTTTAACCGCTTGCATCACCTCTTCACTTCACCACTCACTATTAACATTCTTACTTCCTACTTTAGCAAATCCACATACTTCATTTGCATTACTAACAACCGCTTCCTTCATTTGCTTCCAGGTTTTTTCAATTTCCACTTGTTCACATTCAAGTGATTTATTTGCAAGCGCTCTTAAATACTTATTCTTATTACCTTGTTCACTTAACTTTTCACTCCTAATTCTACCGACTTCCTTCCTTATCACCTCCCTCTCCATCCAAGTCCCCACTAACTTAATTTTACATAAAACAACATAATGATCTGACAATCCTATTCCTTACTCCTTACTGATTTAACATCGATCACATACTTCAACATCTTTTTCACCAACACAAAATCAATTATACTTTCACTTCGATACCATCTCTTCCTGAGTCAATAGGCGCCACAAACTAGTTGGACATGCGGTAGCTCTTATTTGATTTTCCTTTGAATAATAATAACACTGGGTAACAGCCAAAAAATCGTCAGGGGTTTCTCAGCATATTTAGACTAATTTTGGTGTTCTGAGTCCAAAAATCACCTTGGTTTTGCTCTATCAGGTCAACTTTTTGAGATACAGCCATAGGCCTACCTGACGAGCTATACATATGATAATTATCAAATGTATAGCTCGTCAGGTAGGCCTATGGCTGTATCTCAAAAAGTTGACCTGATAGAGCAAAACCAAAGTGATTTTTGGACTCAGAACACCAAAATTAGTCTAAATATGCTGAGGTTTTGAGTTCAATCCTATATTTCTGGAAGAATATAGCGAATTATTCATATATAAATGGTTGCTTCTGATGTGTTTCTGTTTCAAAATGACTAATTGACCGTTTTTCTTTCTTTTCAGAGTATTGACATGGCTTCAGCGCGACGGTCATGCAGGAATAATCCTGACGTTTTCTGCTACATCTGCGGAGAATACACGCTGGCAATGCACAGGAAGGGCATCACAAGCTTTGTGAAGCGCGCCTACCAGGCTTACTTTCAAGTCAAGCTGGGTGACCAAGATAAGTCCTGGGCACCGCACACGGTGTGCAAGACGTGCGTGGAATATCTCCGGCGGTGGACGAAGGGCACGAAAACTTCACTGAAGTTTAGGATTCCGATGGTTTGGAGGGAGCCGTCTGACCATGAATCGGATTGTTACTTCTGCGCCATCGATACTACTGGCATCAACCGGAAGAATCGGAGCAGCCTCCAGTACCCCGACCTTCCATCTGCCCGCCGTCCAGTTGCTCACTGCGAAGAACTTCCTGTACCAGCGTGCAGAGAGCTTCCTGACAGCGACGACGAGGCCACCACTGCATATGAGGGAGGAGATACAGATGAGGAGTATGGAACACAAGATGGTCCGCAGCCCTTTTCACAATGTGAGCTTAATGATCTGGTTCGGGATCTCAGCTTGTCGAAGACTTCCGCCGAGCTGTTGGCCTCCAGACTCAAAGAGAAAAATCTACTCGGTGAGGACGCGCGTATCACGTTCTTTCGTAGAAGGCATCAGGACTACATGGGCTACTTCTGCGAGGAGGAAGACCTCGTGTACTGCCGAGATGTCGCCGGTCTTCTTGCTAAACTCGGCGCTCCTCAATATGATCCGAGAGATTGGCGACTCTTCATAGACAGTAGCAAGCGCTCTTTGAAGAGTGTGCTCATACACAACGGGAACGAGTTCGCCTCAATTCCTCTTGCGCACTCCACAACTCTCAAAGAGAAATATGAAGCAGTCAAGTACGTGCTCGACAAAATCCAATATCAGCAGCACCAATGGATCATCTGCGTCGACCTTAAGATGGTGAACTTTCTACTTGGTCAGCAGTCCGGGTACACAAAGTACCCATGCTTTATATGTAAGTGGGACAGTCGAGACAGAGCCCAGCACTATGTGAAGAAAGAGTGGCCGCGGACTACT
>JABUQX010008315.1:0-17500 GCA_015478945.1 Trachelipus rathkii
GTTAGGCCTAATAACTGAAAGACAGAAAATAGACTATGCTAAGACTACAATCTCTTCTGATTTCACATCAGAGGCCCGTCAATATATTCTTAAAGATAGCAGCTTTTCTAGGTGCAAGACCCTAGAAGACTTTTTGATTCAATTGAAGATTTTTCTCAAACCAGAAAAAGCCGAGACAATCTTCTGTCTTTTGAAACAATTCATGAAATTTACAAAGAGACCACATGTAACTCTTACTGAATTCATGTTGGACTTAAAGAATCTCCTTTGGGAATATCAGAAAAAACTCATAGATATCGAGACTTCCTTTGGATTTACTTCTCAACAGATAAATATCTTAATTATGACTAAGATTTTGGAGAGTATGGAAGAACTCAGAGATCATAGAAGACTTAGAGAAAAAGTTTTAAAAGTCTTTAATCCAGACTTGAGTTTCGTAGAAATTTTAGAGAAACTCAGCCAGATAGAAGAAGGAGTCTTGTTCCAAACTAACCATAGAGCAGAACAAGATAGAAGAAATACAGCTAGAGTATTCTATACAGAGAACAATAGCACTAATAACAGTGAAGTTAGAAAAGAAAGAACTACATATAACCCTTCCATGAGGAACAGAACCATGGAATGGGGTAATAAAAAGAATACTTCTAAATTTTCAGGGAAAAGAACAAGCCCTTCTCCAAATATAAGACTTAATAAGGGAGTAGTTAAGAAACTCTCCAGCAAAGAGATAAAGTCAATGGACTATTGCCTAAAATGTGAATCTTTAGGTCATCATTCCCGAAACTGTGGTTGGAATACCACATATTGCAGAGTATGTAGAAAATTCCATGCCCGGGGTTCGACGTCTAATTGCAAGAATGCCCCTGTATGGATCCCTAATGAAAATGAAAATAATATGGTAATACCATATAATAACCCCACTGATTTTGATAATTGGGGTCAAAGTTTTGAAATAGCCTGAGATTAAAAAAACAGATTCAAATAATAGAAAGCCAAACTCTTACTTCAAAGAATGAGCGTAGCTACTCAAGGTAAGAGTCCCAAGAAAAAGAACCAGAGTTCATTCGAAATTTGAATCATCAAGCCAGATCCTTTGCACCGATGGAAGAAACACTGTGGAGCTGAAGATAAAGAAGAAGTTATAAACGAACAGTTTTTTACAATCTGCATCTCTCTAAAAGAGAAGAAAATTTTTTAGGTTCTGACAAAGATTAAAATTGGAAGAAATGTAAATAATTAGTGTAATTTAAAGAAAATACTTCAAGCTGTAAAGAAGAGAAAGTTATAGTAATATCTAGCTTCATGTAGAGCCTAGAACTCTAAAATTGGGATGTCTGTTATTTTTTGCTCAAATATTTTGAATCTGCAACGAAAGTTGGTCAGAACGTTATGCCGGAAGTTCCAAGGGCCCAATAGATTTATTACTGTTTGATATCGTTGGATAATAAAGGAAATAAAGAGAAGGCAAGATTTTCAAACCTCCCGTTCTCTTAAAGAGGTTGGGTATTATAGTCCAAGGATTGAACCTGCATTGATCCATCCTATAGGAGTAGCGTTGATCTACTTTGAGGTTACGACCTAAACAGTATTACCCAGCCACCTTTAGTATAAAAACTTGAAAGTAATGAGCCGAATGGAATTTATTAGGTACAAGTCTTTAGCTACCTCTCACTATAAACAATAGACCTTTTCTTCACGTTTAAATCTTAAAGAAGAGGATAACGAAATTAAAGTTAAGTTAGGGAGCTTCTTTCTCATGAAACAGGAGAAAGAAATAATTAAGAAAGATAGAATGATTAATAATCATAGAAAAGATTTCATAGATAATTCCAATAGGAATGATAAGTTTAAATTAAACAATTACAGTGATAACTGTAAACCAGTAATTAATAAAGGCTCCATTGAAAAGCCTTTACAAAAGAGAGATTACTGAATGAAGGCCTGGCTGGAAAGCCTACAAAGAGAATTATTACTAAAGGCTCATTGGAAAAGCCTACAAAGAGAATTATTACTAAAGGCTCATTGGAAAAGCCTACAAAGAGAATTATTACTAAAGGCTCATTGAAGAAGCCTACAAAGACAGAAATAAATAAAAATAATGTTGTTCTTCAAGAGAACAAAGAAAATTCACAACTTCCTCCAGTAGAGGAAGGACCTTTAATAGCAGATGAAGAAATAGAAGTTCAATTGCTATTAATAGAAGAAACAATGGCACCTGCTCAATCTTATGGTTATTTGAAAGTCAGACCTGAGAATAAAGGAGATTTGAAACTGGAAAAGAAGTGTTTAATAACACCTGCTTTTTCCTTAGGGCCATTATATTTTGCAAACTCTGTATGCCCAGTAAGAAACAATGAAGTTATATTAAGTTATATTAATTTAAGTGACAAACCTTTTTATTTAAGAAGAAATAAAAACATAGGGAAATGTCATCCTATTTTAAAAATTAATGAAAAAGAAGATTTTAATAAAACTGCAACTGCTACAGAAAATAAGCACATAGGATCTACTTGTATAGTAACCTGCTCAGAGAATCTGTCAGATAAACAGTTGAAGAATGCATACAGAGAGATTATAACAGATAATTTAAGTAAAGAAGAAGCAGATGTTTCTATTTTACAGAAACCTGAGCATTTAGAAGAACTTCTAGATTTGTTAATGGAATACAAGGACGTTATTGCTCTAGATGATGATGCAGTTCCTGTATGTCCCATACAGAAGTTTGAAATAGAACTTACCCCAGATGCTCCAAAGATCATTTTTAGAAAACAGTATCGTCTCCCACATCGCTATTTGGAAGACATAGATAATTTTACAGATGCAGCTTTAAAGAAAGGATATATCAAAGCTTGCTATTCGCCACATAGTTCACCTCTACTGGTGGTGGCCAAAAAGAACTCTAATAAACCAAGAGTCTGTATAGACTATCGGTATTTAAACTCTTTCAGCGTCCCAGATGTGTACCCATTGCCCTCAATAGACGAGATATTTTCGTCCCTAGGAGGCAGTACCATTTTTACTAGTTGTGACTTGATAGATGCTTACCATTCCCTCGAAGTCGAGGAGGAAACACAGAAATTAATGGCTTTCCGTACAAGGAAAGGATTATTCTGCCCAACCAGATTATTATTTGGGCACCGAAATGCCCCAAGTACCTATGCTAGAACGATGCAAGTCGCGTTGAACCATTTATTAGGACCTATTGCCCAAGTGTATTTAGATGATGTCTTAATCATGGGTAAAAATAAGGCAGAACATTTTGAAAACTTAAAGAAAGTTTTTACTGCGTTTAGAGAAAATAAATTGAGAGTTAAATTGACCAAATGTCATTTTCTACAAACTTCAGTATTATATTTAGGATTTAAGATAGGAAGAGACGGAATTTCACCAGATCCAGCGAAGATAGAATCGATGAAGAGTTTCGTCCCTCCAACAAGTGTTAAAGAAACACAATCCTTATTAGGATTTTTCTCGTATTTTCGCTTTTTAATTAGTGACTTTGCACTAATTGCGAAACCATTATATAACTTAATAAAAAAGAATGTTAAGTTCGAATGGAAGGAAGAACACCAAAAAGCATTTGAGCTTTTAAAAGAGAAATTGGTGGTTCAACCTCAGTTAACTTTTCCAGACTATTCCAAGCCATTCTTTATAGGTACAGACGCCTGCGACTACGGAATAGGAGGAGTTCTTTACCAAATGTCGGACGATGGCAAAGAAAAGCCATTATCGTTCGTTTCAAGAGTGTTAAGAGGCAGTGAACTAAACTATGATATTATAGAAAAGGAATGTTTGGCTGTTGTCTTTTCACTACAGAAGTTTAAAAATACGGTGTTTGGTTATCCCATCACCATATTAACTGATAACCAACCTCTCTGCTTTATCTTCCGTAATAAGCAGCAGACTGGGAGGTTGGCCCGGTGGAATTTATTTGTTAATAGTTTTTCACCAACTATTAAGTATAAGACAGGAAAGACTAATATACCGCCTGATTATTTGAGTAGGCACCCAGCAAAAGCTCCAAACGTTTATTTTTTCAAAGGAGAAAAGAAACCAATATTACCAAGAAAAGATTTTATTTTAACAAAAGAAACTTTTAATAGGGAACAAGAGAATTGCCCTAGATTAAAAGAATTAGTAAAGTGGGCTAAGGAAAACCCTAAAACTTATCCACATATTTTCCATAAGAAAGTGTTGTATTATGCAACCAGGAAGGAACCTTATGTAATACAGGTCCCAGATAGCATGATCTACTCAGTAATTGATCATTGCCATTCTTCACTTGGAAGTGGGCATGGAGGACAGCAAAGGACTGAAAAACGAGTTAGAGAAAGATACGTTTTTCCTCATCTAAGTAAGTTAGTAAAGGAGTACTGTTCTCAGTGCGTGTCTTGTGCTAAGGTTAAAGGTCCTAGGCCTCCAAAAGCAGAAATAAACAGATGGCCTCTTCCTTATACTCCGTTTTCTAGAGTACATGTGGATAGTATAGGAAAACTTCCCACATGTTCAATTTCAGGTGCCAAACACATTCTCGTGTTTAGAGATGTTTTGACTCGATATTGCGAATTAGTCGCCTGTAAATCAAGAACAAGCCAAGAATTTGCTCAAGCTTTACAAGAAAGAATAATATGTCGGCATTCGAGCCCAGAAATTTTAGCTTCAGATAATGCCCCAGAATTCACGTCAGCTGCCTTCAAAGAGCTATGTAAAGCTTGGAGGATAAAAAAGGTTAATATTCTGCCCTACAAACCAAGTCAAAATGGTGTAGTTGAAAGATTGAATGCGGATATTGAAAATTTCCTCCGTCATTTTGTAAAAGACAATCACAGAGATTGGTCAAAATACTTATCTTTTGCTCAAATAGCAATTAATACATCGTATAATAGATCAATTGGATCTTCTCCACATTTCGTCCTGCATGGATATATAAAGAGACTTCCCTACGAGATGCCTGATTATGTCTCTCCATTTACAAATAAATCGGAAAATAGAAAGTTCATTTCAGATGAGGTAGATGTCGTAGTGGAAAGAATGGAAGCAATAAGAGATTTAGCTAGAGAAAATCTAGAAAAGGAAACAATTAAAGCTATGGAACAGCAACACAAACATGCCACACAAAGAGAATTGAAAGTGGGCGATTATGTTTTTGTAAATGCTGTAAAGAAACCAGAACAAAGTTCAAAGTTGAACAAAAGATTTGAAGGACCTTTTATTGTAAATCAAATAAAAGAGCCAAATAAGCTTATGCTTTCATTTTTAAATTCAACGAAATTATTTCCGGTTCACCGGGATAATGTAAAAATAATTCCAGTAGAAAAGATTACAGAATCTCATTTTTCATTTGATAATGATGAGATTTGGAATCCTGATGCTATTCAAGAAACATTGGATTCCCCAAAAGATACAACAGAAAGAAGAACAAGAATGGAACCTGAAGAAGTAGATCGACAGGAAGATGATCAAGAATCTCCAACCACTTCTTCGTGGATTCCCCCTAATTTTTATGATGAACATAATGTTCTACCAGAGGATTCACCACAAGAACAACAGAATCCTGTAGAAGAAACACAAACTTCTTGTAATCAAATAATACCTGATACTCCTCAAGGAAGTAGATTGATGAATTCTACTCCACAAACAAGAACTCAAGTAAGAGGATATAGACCGTCTCTATCACCAATCAGACAAGAGGATTCATATATTTCAGACAGTTCTGAACATGAGGAACAGCCTGTCATTGCAGAAGTACAAGAGGATACTTTGGTAACACCACTTACAGATGGAACTGTAGGGGAAAATGTGCCAAGTTCTGAAGCACTTCCCAAAGATGATGAGGTAACACCTCCAGAAGATTTTATGGATTTATCAACATCTGAAGGCACAAGAGATGATAGAAAAGAAGATCCGTCGTATAGACCTCACCAGCAATTCAGAGGTCCGAGGGATGTGGAACAGAGAGTTACAAGAAGTCAAACAAGACAAAGAGAGCATGAATCTCTTCAATCTCTACCACCAAGAACGGAAGAAGCAACAAAGGAGTCATCTGAAACAGAATTACAGAGACCTCCAGTTGTTTTGCCATTAGAGATGACTAGAAGAGGAAATAGACTTTACTATTTGCCTCCTAAGAGTTAAAATCTCTTAGAATTGTAAAAATTTTTTTTTGTAAATAAATATTTTATTTTATTTTATTTGTGTTCATAACCTTTAGGTTTAAGTTTTTATATTTCCTATTACAATACACAAAATACACATTTTACCCTTTTCTATTCTTAATCTTTTAAGTATAAGTTTCCATATTTTTATTATGTCCGTTACGAATTCGGAAAATTTTTTTTTTGCCCCCAGGGGTCATTCTTTTCTTTTGAAACTAAAAAACCATAAAAAAAAATAGAAAATTTTATTTTACGAAACGTTTATATACTTTTATTTTTTATTATTATTATTTTTTATTTTAAAAAGAAAAACAAAATAAAAATCGAAAAATTTCGTTTTAATATTAGAATAATAAAAATATAATCAGCTTGCTTTTATTAATATTAAGAATTTTATTAAATTTTAATTTTGATTTTAATTCAGAATTAGCCTTATGCTATATAATCAGCTTTGATTAATATTAATTAGCCTGATCAGCTTTTATTAATATTAATTAGCCTCATGCTATATAATCTTTTAATTTTTAATTTCATGATAATCAGAATGCTACAATTTTAAGTTTTTACTTAAAGCTTCTTTAATTTTAATTTTCATTTTAATTATAATCAGAATGTTGAAGATTACTTATCTTTAGTTTTATTATCCAAGATCCAATAAACTTGATTTCATTTTATGAAGTTCATTTTATTTTTAATTATTTGATTTCATTAATTAAATTTTAATTATCAGAAACATATCAAACTTGATTCAAATATTTTAAAATTAACGTAATTCTAGTATAATCATAGGTAATAACTTTAAAAAGAATTAATACATTTTAATTATCATTTTAATTTTGGCTTAATAAAACGGCGACCTCATTTATTAAATCGAAAGTAATAATCATTTCAGACTAAAATGAAAATGTTACATCCAGCATTTTGCATTACTTTTACCCAGTCTGTATCCATCTCCACTCAACATTAATGAAGAGATACAGTACCGCCAGGTATCATTACCTTGTATCACCCGGTGGAAGTAAATCTTATAGAAGGATATCTTTGACTTGATTGTATCTTTTTTAGAATGCCCTCACTCAGAAATTAAAACTACTATTTATAGAACCACCAAAATGGTAGATACTTTAAAAGATAAATTTTTGCCTGCGTTTAATGATAATTTTATTAATATTTCCATAAATCAAAGAGCGCATAAATGGGAATTTCAACTTATTAAAATTAGAACTAAAGTAATATCCCTTAAATTAGCTGAAATTAAAAGTTTACCATGGATTCACTCCCAAACAAGATACAAAAGAGCTGCTTTCGAATTGGGAGGAGATATTCTTAATATTTTATTTGGTACCGCGACTGATAAACAAATTAAATTTTTAAGAAAAAAGATAAATATATTAGGAAACTTTGCGAGTACTTCAAATTTATTAGTTAATGAACTTAAAGAACAATTAAAGTCAAATACCCGAACATTATCAGAATTTCAAATTAACTTACAGAAATTAATTGAATTCCAAAACAGATCACTTGCAACCCACAACATACTTAATCAACTAGGTAGTATCAAATCATTACTTACATTAGTTGAACATTCAGTTAACAGTATTACAATGATACATCAATTAGTTATCACTTCATTACAATTAGCTAAAAACAAGATAACTAATGATCAACTTTATTCACCCATCTTTTTGTTACCATATATACTAGAAATGACACAAACCACAAAACTACATCCTATCATACCTTTAGAAGCAACAACATACCATTCATTTTTGACATACTCATGGACTATAAAATCAACCACTAACCCATTTGAATTAATTACATTAATTCCATTCATTTCAAATGAAAAATTTATTTCATATAAACTAATTCCATTCCCAACATTCATTCCATTTAATGAAACGTCCGTTCGAATAATGTATAATACACCGAATAATTACCTTTTCGTTAATTATGGTCAAAGAAAATATACTTATTTACGGAATTCGGTTCACGACTATTGTCGCAACATAGGGAAAACAGCGGTTTGCCCTCAATCACAACCTTTTACATCCATTGATGACAAAACCTGCTTGCTATCGCTTCTGCTTAACTATACTACTAATTTCTCGTCATGTCCTATAACTATTTTTAAATCAAAAGAACCCTTCACAGTAACCCTAGGACATTTCACTATTATATCTTTTGCAGAAAAAATTAGAGCTTCCATATCCTGCGAAAAACCCCATTCAGTACAGCATATGAATAATTTTATTTTCAATATTCCTCACGGTTGTACTTTTACCTCTGCTAATTATCAATTTAAAAACCCCATTCATTTAGAGAAAAATATTTCATTAACTTCATTAATTGCTCAATCCGATAAAGTTTTGTTTAATTTTTTAACTCATGTTGCTTTACCAAACATCTCTTCAGCATTGTTCCCAAAATTTCAAATAATGAAGGAAGTTCAGTGGAATAAAAGACTAGACAGTATTAATAATACCATCCACCCATTAACTCCTTATCTTTCTCAAGTTAAGTTAATCCCATATATCGGTGGAGGAACAACTAGTGTTATTTTATTCATTTTCATCATAGTGATTATTTATTTGACTTGGTCTTATAGAAAAGCATTGTGTAGAAAATGTTTGAAAGAATTAAATCAAGAACCCCAAGATATTCCATTGAATAATATACCCATTTCAACCCTTCCATTAGAGGTAACCCCAGTTCAAAGTTCCCCACAGAATCAAATTGAAATTGAACCCTTGGTACAACCTCCCATAAAATTTAGGCAATCATTAATACCCAAACCTCCTATGCCACCACCTATTCCATATAGACTATCGACTTCACAAGAAGTAGAAGTATATTCTAATGTTGCTAACTTAGACTAATATCCTTTATGAATTTCTAATTTTTGAATTATAAGTTTATAGTACTATTAGAATTAAAATCCTTATGAATTTTAATTTTCTGAAGGCAGAGTCCTTATTGTAAAATATATTTCACAATATCTGAAATCAAGAAACTAAGTTTATTGATATTAAAAACTCATAATTCAAAAAACAAATTCTTGCTTCATAATCCATTTCTCAAGCTTCGGTTACATTTCAACATTTTTTGTTTAACTAACTTTTCTTTTAATATCTTTTTTATTACCTGACTCGACACTTCTTTAAGCTTTTTGATCGTAAAACTGGAGCCAAAGTTTCGAAAGAAGTCTGTGAATCATGATTCCCAAATTCAGGAATAAATCTATTCCTAAATCTATTCCTAAATCCATTCCTAAATCTAGGAATCCATCTGGATTTAAATCTAGATTTGTTTCAATAAATCCATTTTAGACTTCACGTCAGAAGAAAGATTGAGAGAGGGAGAGAATGATGAGGGACAGAGAGGGAATACATTTAGAGAGATAGAGTAGGGGACGAGAGGGATAATGGGGAGAGCGATCTTTTAAAAGGGCTAGACCATAAGAATATTCATTCGTTTGGGCCTGATACTTGCTTAGATAACAGCTAAAGAAATAGCTCTAGGTATTGTTGTTAGAGGCGCGAAAAATTAAATATAAAGTTTCTTTTGAAGAGTGAAACATTTATAATATGCATTATTTGAATATATTATATATTATATATAATTATATATATCATATAATATGCAAATATGTATATTGTTTTTTCTTTTTCCCTTTTAATTATAAAATTTAAATATAAAATTAAAACAGGCAAGAGATTAGACCTTAGTGAGATAGACAAAAGATGTTTCTCACATAAGATTTTTCCACCGCTTGGACAAAGGTAAAAATACTAATACTTTGAATAATAATAATAATAATAATAATAATAATAATAATAATAATAATAATAATAATAATAATAATAATAATAATAATAATAATAATAATAATAATAATAATAATAATAATAAAAATAATCTTGTAAAATATTTAAAGCCTGTTTTACTTCTCAATATTTTATTGTTTTAAAAATAAAGAATGTTTGCCATATTTAATGAAATATATTTGTTAATTAATATTTTGATATATTGTAATTAATAATTATATTGTAATCAATACTTTTATTATTTTTAATAAAAATATAGATTATAATATTGGAGAATTTTTTGATGTGTTAATGATATAAATTAAAATTGTCATTTGAAATAATATTGTTATATTGAAGATATTGGAAATATGATACTAATTGATTTTTAATTAACAGGTTAATTATTTTTTAAAAATTCCTTATATCGTATTTCCTATTTTTCTTTTATATATAGGTTTTTGTTGGAAGTTTTTTTGGAAGTAGTCTTTCAGACTATTTTTTTTTTAGCTCTGTTTGGATATCATTTTATTGTTTTTGGAGTTTGAAGGATGAAATAAAAATCTTAAGGAATTGACGCGTTTATTACCCTGCTTCTGGTCGTAAGGATCAAAAACGACCAGATATATATATATATATATATATATATAAGATTATTTATATATAAAAGAAATTATATATATATATATATATATATATATATATATATATATATATATATATATATATATATATATATATATATATATATATATATATATATATATATATATATATATATATATATATATATATATATATATATATATATATATATATATATATATATAAATATAAGGCTTTCAAATACAGGCAACGTTAATGAGAAAGTTAACGCCGTTAATCCTTAATCGTTAAAAAAAAAAATTAACGGCGTTAATCATTAAAGCGTTTATCGGTAAAGAATGTAACGGAAGTTAATCGTTAATCGTTAACCGTCTTCAAAATATGTAGGAATAGCAAAAATATTGGTAATTTTCTTTTATTATGTTATGATTGCAGATATTCAAATTAGTTTAATGAAAAATTATATATATATATATATATATATATAGTATATATACTTATAGAAATATATATATATGGTTATATATATATATATATATATATATATATATATATATATATATATATATATATATATATATATATATATATATATATATATATAATATATATATATATATATATATATATATATATATAACTTTAACATTCAAAATGTATATTTTTTTTTATAAATTACAAATGTTTATTAGGCCTACTTCTTATATTTTTCACTAGTTACAAAAGAAGCAAGTTCAAGTAACGAACGAAAGAAGTTAATGACTCATTGAACGGGCAACAGTCACTATCTCTTTTTTCTTCAGCGAATCAATAGGAAATGAGAATACAGCATAAGAAAACATGTTAAACATTATTGGGGTTGGGAAGATCCAATATTCAGTTCTCCACGCGCTGGCCAATTACCCCTACTGGACATAGACCTGGAATTTTCAGCAGATTTTTACCGAGCAAACACCAAAATGTAGGTTTTTTCCCCAATCTAAAACGTCGTTTTAGGGTGTTTTTTTTCAGGAAACAGAATTGTCTTTCTCTGAATACCTTCATTTTTTCTAAAACCCATGAAGTAAATTAATGGGTAAATTGTCTCCTAATTTTTTCTAAAGACTTTAAATTAAAATATGCATAGATGGTTCTCATTATCTACAATATGCACGTAGTACTTTTTCAATTATTTTGAGTTTTGTACTCAGCGTTGTCCAAATTCAAAACTCACATTTTTTATTTTAAAATGAAAAATTACGATAATTTTTTTTTCTGTTCGGGCGAAATGGATGAAATTTTCAGGGCATATGTAATCGGGAAAGATGCATATTTTTTACTTAGGTAATTTGCAGCGTATTGTTTCTTGATTTACATACAAACAACTCTTCAAAAAATTTCACTTTTTGTATCTTTTCTTTGAGTACATACAAAACATTATCTAAGTAAAAGATGCATCTTGCATTGAATAAAGTTCTGAAAATTTGATGTTGATCGGATGAGTAAAAAAAAAATGTCAATTTTTCACTTTTCCAAAAATTCAAACGTTTGAAAAAGTAAAATATTGAGATATTTTTTTCCTACATGTCCGATCAACATCAAATTTTCAGGGCTTGTACAGTCGAGCTAGATGCATCTTTTTTACATAGATAATTTTTTAGTATACTCAAAAGAAATTTAAAAAAAAAATTTTTTTTGTTGAAAATTTGTTCCAAGAACAAATCCAAAACTAATGTATATACAAAGAAATTATCTAAGAAAAAAGTGTGCATCTTTCCCGACTACATATGCCCTAAAAATGTCATCCACTTCACCCGAACATAAAAAATATGATCGCAATTTTTCATTTTAAAATCCAAAAAAGTGTGTTTTGAAATTGGACAACGCTGAGCACAAAACTCAAAAAATCCAAAAAATACTTCGTGAGTATTGTGGGTAATGGATCCATCTATGCATATTTCAAGTTTGAGGTCATTTCGAAAAAAATTCTGGAAGTTGATATGACAAATGTCAAAAACATGGCTTTTGAAAAATTTTAAATTATGAAAGAATGACTACAGACACCGAAAAATACTCTAAAAAGAGGTTTTAGAGGGCAAAAAAATTACAGTTTGGTGTTTGTAGGGTCAAAATCGGCTGAAAATTTAGAATTTTATGTTCATTTTTAGGGTGGGGGTGAAAATTGGGCTTAGTGGAACCGAATATTGGATCTTCCTTATTAACGGGATAATAACCGTGTAAGAAGAAATACATTTTGAGCTATTGAGAGGAGCGCTTAGGAAATTTTGGACAAAAAAAGTTTATCTGTTATCGAAATCGAATCTAATACAATTTAAAATCTGATAAGAAAATATTTTATAAGCTCGTAAATTAAGGTAACAGTTAACGGATATAGGGGAAAATTTTAACTCGTTAACGTTATTTGACAAATGTAACTCGTTAATAGTCCGTTACTTCTTTTCGAAATTAACGAAAGCGTTAAAAGTTAACAAAAAAATTAACGAGTTAATTAACGGATTAACGCTTTAACGCTTTAATGCCCACCTTTGTATATATATATATATATATATATTATATATATATATATACATATTATATATATTTATAGATTTATGGATTTTGCTGATATTTATGGATTTATAGGTTTATGGATTTATAGATGTCATAGATTTATATACATATATATATATATATATATATATATATATATATGTTATATTTATATGGTTATTAGCTATGGGAAGTGCTGCTATGCTAGTCAACCATCTTCCACGTAATGATGGCCTCTGAAAACTTATGCATGGCGCCATCACACCCCATAAAAGCCAAAACCACCATCTATACGGGTCGCATTTGACCCAGTGTTAGGCCTCTATCACTTAATAGAGGCAACATTTTAAGCCCATACTCATTGTTCTCACACCTAAATTTCATATATGATTTGTTAGGGATACTTTGCTGCGTACATTTGGCCTTTCCCAGTTTGGAAAATACACCAATCACGAAAAATGAACTGAAAATTGTGTTGTACCATTTTCGTGGGCGTATTAAGAAGGAAATAATTTAACGATATAAAATTTGCAGATGATTACATACAGCAGGTATTTAACTTAATCCATTTCCTGATTTTTTGCAATATTTAAAAATTAATAGGAGAATTAAAAATCACTTTTCGGAAAATCGGTGGGCCTTTGAACCTTAATATCTGATGGGGTAGTGTTAGCTGAAATTTTTCAATACATTAGTACACAGCAGTCTTCTTTTCATCGTAATATATTAATTTGGTGCATTGCTTAAATTAGAAATGGAGCCATCTCAAAAAATGCCGTGTGGCCTTTAAGTTGTGTTATGATAGCATACGTAGGCCTACTCCTCGTAATATAAAGTACCTATATTGTTAAAGTGCAAAATATTATTATTATTATTAGAAATTATTAAAATTTATTGTCATAATTCTTTTTTTACTTTATTTAGCATAAAAAACAATGAAAATAAATTCATAATTTTTGGAAAAATTCACGTTTGGAAAATGTCAATAAAATATAATTACTTAGACTTGTGTTTTTCTATCCAAATTAATACTATAACATTATTAAAATCTACTTAACATTTAAATTATAATTAAAATTAGTTTGGATAAACACAGACGTAATAATATTTAATGACCGTTTCTCCCTGACGCCACTGACCGGTTTTTCCCGAATTCAATTTTTTGAAAATGGAATTTTTAAAAAAAAATTTAAAAATATTTATTTCGATATTTTTATTATTTTCATTATTCTATAATATTAAGGAAACTCCAAATGTGAAAAAAACTATTAAGTAAAGATGTAACTTAAAATTTCGATTTTTCATGATTCATTAAAAAAAAAAACGGCGATTTTTGACCGATTTTCCCCCATTTTACGGTACCTATATATATATATATATATATATATATATATATATATATATATATATATATATATATATATATATATATATATATATATATATATTTTTTTTATATATATATATATATATATTTATTATATATATATATATATAAGCCGTATATATATATATATATATATATATATATATATATATATATATATATATATATATATATATATATATATATATATATATATATATATATAACATATAAACGTAGCACACACAAACATTTTTTTAAGATAAAGAGGCCCGTATATATTTTTTTATTTACAATCAACATGGTAAGAGCGACACAAGCACACTTCAAAATCTTAGCTTGCATAACTGAATTAATGTCGCGCTTTACATTAAATATTATAACGTCTGTGTTTGTCCAAACTAATTTTAATTATAATTTAAATGTTAAGTAGATTTTAATAATGTTATAGTATTAATTTGGATAGAAAACACAAGTCTAAGTTATATTTTATTGACATTTTCCAAACGTGAATTTTTTCCAAAATTATGAATTTTATTTTCATTGTTTTTTGCTAAATAAAAATTGAAAAAAAAAGAATTATGACAAAATTTTTTAATAATTTCTAATAATAATAATAATATTTACACACTTAAACAATATAGGTACTTTATATTACGAGTAGGCCTACGTATGCTATCATAACACAACTTAAAAATTTTTTTTTTTTTTGGCATTTTTGAATGGCTGTATTTCTTAAAACAAGCAAATACCAAAGTCAATATTGCAGGTGAAGGAACATCTATGGCAGTAGTATAATGTGTGAAAATTTCAGATTTTTAGCACTTACCCCATCAGAGATATTAGGGTTCAAAGTTACCGATTTTCCGAAAAATTGATTTTTGGACACCCTGTAAATTTTTTTAAAATATTTACCAAACTTCAAATAAGATTTAAGTTAAACCATACTTTAGTATGTATCATCACACAAAATTTTATATCGTTAAATTATTTCCTTTTAATAATACACCCACGAAAATGGAAATTTCTTCGATTTTTAACACAATTTTTCGGATTCATTTTCATGGTGAAATATTATTTTCCCAAAAAAAAAAAACAGGAAAGGCCAAATGTACCTTAAAGTATCCCTAACAAATCACTCTTTATGAAATTTGGTATAAGAATTACCAATATTGAGATATGACTTAAAATGTTACCTCTATTAAGTGATAAATTTTGCTCCACCTGGTCAAACATTTTGGCTCACCCTGTTACAACCAGAGTAAATCTACAAAAACGAATGGTGGTTTTGAACTTGCCAGGGATAACATTAACGCCATGCAAAATATAAAAGTTTTCAAAAATTATCGAGCGGCCAACTTCCATTATTTTGGTACGGAAAAAATGGATAGACCCATATATATATATATATAAATATATATATATTTGATCTTATGTAGATGATATGCCCAATGTTTTGGAATCGTAGAAAAGTGTCATAAAAGTACGATATCTAGCACCATTATTTTATATTAAAAAATATTAAAAAAAAAGGAAACATGAAGTTCAAAAACTCAAATCTCTCTCTCTCTCTCTCTCTCTCTCTCTATATATATATATATATATATATATATATATAAGAGCAACAGAAATTGTAGATAAAGAAAGAAGAATTCAATTTGTATATAGTTATATATATATATACATGTGTAGATACCTATACATTTTATTGCATTTGTAGTATACATCTATACATATATATATTATAGAGTATATATATATATATATATATATATTATATATACATATATATATATATATATATACTTTTTAATGAAATATTGCAAAATATTTTTTAACTATCAGATAATATCTGATAAAATAAATTTAAAAAATGTGAACTTTTCTCTCTGCTAACTAAACTCAACCTGACTTACTTAACTTCTAACTTTTCACCTAAGTAAATTCTTAACCCGTCTTAAAAATTTGTGAGACTAAAAACGTAAAGTTGCCAGAAAGACACTTTGCAATTAGTCCAAAAACACTGCATATCATCTACATAAGAGTCTCATATATATATATATTATTATATATATAAAGAGAAAGAAGAAAGTATATATATATATATATATATATATATTTATATATTATGAGTAGTATATATATATATACATATCTTCATCTATTTATTTATTATGCTATATATATATATATACATATATATTAATATAATATAAATATTTATGCTATATTTTTATTATTATGTTATTGTTATATATATATATGCTATATATATATTTGCTATATATATATATATATATACATATATATGCTATATATATATATAGGTAAGAAGATATATATATATATATATATATATATATATATATATATATATATATATATATATATATATATATATATATATATATATATATATATATATATTAGTTTTTTCACAAATTTTTGTTTTTAGGCGAGATAAAATTTATTTAGGTAAGTTAAGTTAAGGTTAAGTTAAGGTTAAGTTAAGGTTGTTAGCAGTAAAAGTACACATATTGTAAATTTATTTCATCAGATATTATCAAATATTTAAAAAAAAATTTTAATATTTCATTAAAAATTATATATAGATTTGAGTTTTTGAACTTCACAAGTTTCCTTTTTTTTTTTTTAAATATTTTAATATAAAATGATGGTGCTAGATATCGTACTTTTATGACACTTTTGTACGATTCCAAAACATTGGGCATATCATCTACATAAGATCATATATATATATATATATATATATATATATATATATATATATATATATATATATATATATATATATATATATATATATATATATATATATATATATATATATATATATATATAGTATATATAAATAAATATATATATATATATATATATAAATATTATATATATATTTAAATATATATATATATATATATATATATATATATATATATATATATATATAGTAGTATATAGCAGGTATAGTTATATATATATATATATATATATATATATATATATATAGTTGGTTATTA
>JABUQX010008315.1:22500-32500 GCA_015478945.1 Trachelipus rathkii
GGTATTTCCTTAGATAGCACCTCTTCGTAAAAAAATTTGTGTTGATAGTTGTCCCTCATCAATGGAAAATTTCACTCGAGCCAGAACTCCAACCATCGACAACAGCTCGCCTTTAGACTTAAGATGTCTTCCTGCTACAACAATAATAACAACTACAACTACTACTATTATCTTATGTCTCTGCTACTGCTCCATAATAGAACATTTTTTCATGCTTCTTTGAATATTATTTATAGCTCAGTTTCGGTATTTCCTCAGGTAGTATCTTTTCTTCGTCATAAAATATGTGTTGATAGCTTGATTACCTCATAAATGGGAAAAAAATTTACTCGAGCCAGAGCTCGAACCATCGACAACACCGTCCGTCGCCGATAGACAATGCACAGTATGCTATACCACTGGTCTAATCAGCCTCCCCAATTAAGAAGGCATCTCGGAAGAGTTCCCAATCACCTGCTTCAAATCACTGCTTTAAAACTCGGAATTATTTAAATCCATGGAAGGGTTCTTGGAACCCCTACTGGGGCCAGATGGCATTTCGTTGTGGTGCACCTGGGTTACAGAAGCAACCAATCAAAGTCAAGCAACGCCGACTTAGGCAAAACAACAGCTGCGGGAAATATTGCAATAATTCGACGGAGAAAAATTTCAATCGCGCCAGGACTCAAATATATATTTTATCTCCATCATATATATATATATATATATATATATATATATACATATATATATATATATATAGCAAAGAGAGAGATATATATATATATATATATATATATATATATAATATATAAAGATATATATATATATATATATATATATATATATATATCATAAAAATAACAATAACTAATAATAATTTAAATAGTGTATTACATGATATTATCATATGAAAGGTAAAAAAAATATAATCCTATGTACAATATAAAATAAACCATCCTAAAAGTAAAAGAATAACGTCAGATTAGTATATCTCCCTTAAAATGTCCTGTAGATATCCATGTTCTTTGATTTAGATAAGCATTCTGTAACATATGAATCTATAAATCTGTATTAGGTCATCTTTACTTGCATTATTCAGAGCTTGCTTTTATTTATTTTACTACCTTGGCTAAATATATATATATATATATATATATATAGTACATATATATATATATATATATATATATATATATATATATATATATATATATATATATATATATATATAAAGAGAGAGAGAGAGAGAGAGAGAGAGAGAGAGAGAGAGAGAGAGAGAGAGAGAGAGAGAGAGAGAGAGAGAGAGAGAGAGAGAGAGAGAGAGAGAGAGAGAGAGAGAGAGAGAGAGAGAGAGAGAGAGAAGAGAGATGCATTGAAGTCCATTGTAAACAGAAATACATGCAACATTGATACTTAATTTATGATAATAATTCTATTGCTAAATGTAATTGAAGAGCTTTCCCCACTGCTTCTCTTCTTTATAACCTTTTCAATTTCTCTGACTGTCTTTAGTCAATGTGAGAAAGAGTAACCCCAATCAGTTGAATAACTGTGCCAATCAAAGCAGTTTCTTAATAGGTAATTGGATTTTCCACTTAGTTAAAGCTGGAGTATGGAAGGGTATTGTAAGAGAAGTGTTCAATTATTCACACCTATTTTAGTAATATATATGCCCCATAGTTTTCACTTTTGGTAAATCAATTTATTAACCGATAATTTTTTAGTTTTTCATTTTGTACATATAAACAAAGTTTTCCTATCTCATTTGTGGTTCACAAGGTTATTGACTAATTATTGATATTTTTTTATGTATATATATATATATATATATATATATATATATATATATATAGTAAGTATATATATATATATATATATATATATATATATATATATATATATGAATATAAGAGTATAAAAGAGTATATATATATATTATATATGTATAATGTTATATATTTAAATATATATATATATATATATATATATAGAATATATATATATATATATATATATATATATATATATATATATATATATATATAATATAGATATAGATATATATATAGATATATATATATATATATATATATATATATATATATATATATATATATATATATATATATATATATATATATATATATATATATATATATATATATATATATATATATATATAGTATATATATCTATATATATATATATATATATATATATATATATACATATATATATATATATATATATGTATATATATATATATATATATATATATATATATATATATATATATATACAAAGATATATATATATATATATATATATGATATATATATATATGTAGCAAACTTCTTACGTTATTGCTTCACTGGTTTATCGACCGATGTTTTTTAGGCTCTTCATGTTATTTAATTCTACCTTTTTCTTTTCTCATTTGTGGTACACAGGTTTAGTGACTAATGGTTTACAATTATTTATTTATTATCTGCACATCTATGCCAGAATCTTCTCTTGTAATATTTTAAAAAAACTGTTTGTTATTTGAAAATCTTTCATTTAAATTGTGGTACTGGTTTATTGAAATACGGTTTTAGGTTTTCCACTTTATGTATGTATTTAAGGAAGAAGAAGAAGCAAATCAAAGCAAGAAGGAAAAAAGGGGAAGCAACAGAAGATTTAAAAGCTGATTTAAAATAATGGTAGCAGTTAACATTTTCGAGAGTTAATATTTATATCATTCAAATCCAAAGAAACAATTTTTTTCTTGATATATAAGCCCTATTCATTATATTACTCAGTATAGAATTTTATTCACATAATCTAATAGAAATAATACCTTTAAGTCCTATTTGTGTATCGCTCCAAGTGTTTGTATTTAATTTATACAATATTGGTTTCAATATTACAATTCTAATCAAAATCGTAAATGGAAATTCAAATGAGCTCGTTGACTTCAAATTATTGCAAATGAATTGCTTTGCAATGCTTTGAAAATTCTTATTTCAAAATCAAATAAAGAAATGTAGAAATTTGGTAGAAAATACATCAAAATAAATTTACCTATTGATCCTTATTGATAAAGATAATATGTTATCCATATAGTAGAGAGTATATATATATATATATATATGTTATATATATATAAGTAAAAGATATATATATATATATATATATATATAATAAAGAGAGATGTATATATATATATAGTATATAATCAATATATATATATATTAATATAAAAAATATATATATATATATATATATATATATATATATATATATATATATATATATATATATATATATATATATATATATATATATATTGTAATAATAACGTCTGTCTGGGGACTTGCCTGTTTATTACTATATTTTTTATAACCGTGCTTTTTAACCTTATATATTATTAACCTTTCTTCCTGATATTTTGCGGAGGCCCTGAAAAACCAATCTGGTCCTATATAATCTTACTTCTGCAATGGAACGGAGACATAAAATATCTTTATATTTTAGTATTATAATGGGAAATGTAAATAAATTAATAACCTTATATTTATCCCTATTCTTAATTGATTGTGGCGCCTATTTTTTTTTCTAAATTATTTTATCAATATTTAAATTTAACAGATGAAACAATATTCTTCGTAATCTATGAAACAGAGCAAAGGTACACACAAATCAAAATCTAATTTTTTCAATATTGACTGCAACAATTAAACCAAACCAATGTTAAGTTTCTTATTTTTAAATGACACTTAAAATTTCTTATTTTTAAATGACACTTAAAATTTCTTATTTTTAAATGACACTTAAAATTTCTTATTTTTAAATGACACTTAAAATTTCTTATTTTTTTTTGACACTTTTTACGTTTAAATAAATAATCTGTGACAGTTTTTTTTCTTAAATTTTAAGCACCTTATAATAATGTCTTGGCAACTCTAAAATTTATCTGTCCGAAACTGACACAATTTAGTAAATAGTTAAGAACTAAGAACGTCACTATTCAAGGCTGATTTTTAAATAAAGTAAAGCACTTACAGTTTGAATATCCTTTGTTAAACTTTATTCACTCACTAAAATAGTATTTTGGTTGAATAATTTAATATTCCGTCTGACCAAATTTCACCTCTGTGTTAGTAACCTATCACTGTGAAACTGCTTTCTCATCGAGCGGCGACTTTAACTAATTTCTGTGATTGTAAGTCTTAGGTAACGGTGCAAGTTTGCTTCCCGAATTTAATCGGGAATTTTCTTCCGTTCTCTCGTGTTTTTAAAAGACTTAACCTATCCTTCAGCAGTTTCCTTCCTTGTCTTTCCTTTATGAGATTCTGAGTCAATCTATTTAGCTCAAAATATATTTATATATATATATATATATATATATATATATATATATATATATATATATATATATATATATATATATATATATATATATATATATATATATATATATATTTATATAGGGTAAACATATATATATATATATATATATATATATATATATATATATATATATATATAGCATATATATATATATATATATATATATATATATATATATATATATAAACTACTTCCATTAGTGGTACATTGGTTTATTGACCTACAGTTTTTAAGCTCTTTATGTTATTTAATTCCATCTTTTTCTTTTCTCATTTGTGCTTCACAGGTTTTGTGACTGATGGTTTATAATTTTTTATTTTTTTTCTGCACATTTATCCCAGGATCTTTTCTTTTTATATTTAAAAAATATATATATTTGTTATTTGAAACTCTTTCTTTTAAATTGTTGTACTTTTTTTATAGTGGGGGAGGTACACAACAAAAACCATAAGAAAACTGCAAATTGTAATAAGAATATGCCCTTTGGTGAGAATGTAGTTTAAGGCTAGGCATTGAAAATAAGATGGGGAGGCATTGCCAAAAGTGGTTATAATCCAAGATGGCGGCTATTTTCCAAAATGGCTACCCATATTTTGTTTTTGCTACATTTTTATTTTATACACCATGCAAAATAGTGTTTTATATCAATTTATATGTTTTTGTTTTTAAATTAGGATAGGTAAATAGGTTAATTAATAATGTATTAAACGTAAGTTTATTTACACGAAGTGTTAACCCAGTAATATAACAAACAAAAAAGCACACTTTTAATTTTCAAAGTCCTGCAGAATATTTCTACCCACACCATTTTATTGTTCACATTCATTCTTGCATTTGCGCAATAATGTACACGATAAACCAACAGTTCTTCAGCTGCTCTTGTTCTTGCAGATTTTGCAAACACATTTTATGAGTGCGTTGCAGGAATCAGAAACTTCTGTTAACTCGGACAGTTTCAACTGCCAAGATCATTATGCAATCACCATCCCCAAGCGTTTGTTAACTCCGACTGTTTCAACTGCCAAGATCATTATGCAATCACCATCCCCAAGCGTTTGGTGATGGTACACATATTGTGCCTTTATTTGATTGTTCCCAAATGCGTCCAGCTTGGAAACTTGTTGTAGTTGATGGCTTAGCCTTAGTTGGTGGAAGAGTTTCTAGTGGACGATTTTTGGACATGAACAATTCTTGTCTTGCTTCATTAACACTGACCTTGTCAGTAGTTGAGCAGTAAATTAGTACTACGTACCTTTCAATTATGTCAACAATTTTGTTAAGAATTGACTTCTGTGGTTGTGAGATAAACGAAAATGCAGTAGTAGCTTCGTTGAAGTGCATCCATATCCAAGTTGATTTTTTGGACTTTCCTGTGAAACTAGGAATGCTATCACAGCCTGTGAAAGCGTAGAATCCTGGTAAAGCAATAGTTTTTTTCCTCCCAATAGCTTCAGCTATTGCATGGACCGGAATAAATCTGTAATTCTTTCCTATTCCAAACGCAATTCAAAGTTTATCAAGACCTGCTGTTGACAAGGTGAAGAAGTACGCAATTGCTATAAAACTAAGGCATCAGTATCTACAGGGCGTATAGAAATATTCTTGTATCCGTTTTCTTCCATGTCTTGGAGATGCAGTATTATTCTTGAGTCCGCTTCTTCATAACCATGACAAGTAGCATCTATGAGGGAAGTTTGTGAATTGATATTTCCTTTGACGTTTTCACCTGATGATACAACCTGTACGTTTGTGATGGTATCTACCATTAGATTTCCAAGTAGACTGAAGAGTTTTCATTGTTATTTGAATTTCTAAAGAAGCCGTGCCAATTTTTGGTATAGGTACTACTACATGTGGAAGTACTTGTCCCCTAGTTCCTGCTCCCCTCTTCTCTCTCGTATCACCTTTGATACCTGGTGTAACGTATCTATCCCAAGCAATATCAATTCTTCAACATCCGAACGCTTCGATGTCTTTACAAATGGGAGTTTGAAATTGGTTTGTATAATAATCAGCATATATTTTTGAAGCTTTTGGCCTCAATATGTTAGTAAGACTGCACCATCATAAACTAAAGCGTCACAGGTTCCCGGAAAAGCATGCTCATTTATGTTTACAGTGTCTTCCAAAATGTGTGCAAGGTCAGATTTTTTGCCTAATCGAAATTTACCATTGCTGGAAAGTGCAGGTGGAAATGGCCGATTCTCATGTTTGAAGAAATTTTTCATATCTAACTGACGACTCTGTGTAACTATAAAGAGCCGGGAAAACAGATGGACATCTGCTTTTAAATCTTGAGTGTATTATTTTTCTTTCTATTCTCATCTCAGGAGTAGTGAACAGGGGAACGCTGTTATTTTTCAAAGGTTGAAATATTGTTGAAGAGCTCTTTACTAGTCGTTCCTCAATGAAACAGTGGAATATTTTAACACCAGTTGACTCTGCTGAATTAACTGTTGCATTAACTTGCTTGTGCGCAATAACCCTGCTATTAGTGACAATCATGTCATCATCATTTTCCAAAAAATGGGTTTCCAAGCTCTTTGAATGTGTTGTAAAGTGCTCGTACATTAGCAACATATTTGACTTGAAATGGGTGGTACTGCTTATCATGATGGGGTCGATTGTTTTCTCCAGATTTTAGCTTAAAGCCACTCTCAAACTCTTGTATTAACCGACATAATTCTGGACCAGAAACCATCCAACGCCTAAGTGCCGAAGGATCCTGTGTTAACCCAACTGCACCACCATCACCTTTAGCAACTGCGATGTTTTGTTCATGTGCTTGGTCTATAATCATTGCTGAAAAGTTTCTGTTTGATTTCCTTATTACAAACTGTCCGGAAATAAATGAACAATATATGTCTGGTGGTTCAATCTCTGCGTCATAAAGGTCTTTCAGATGGATTGTTAGCTAACGTGCATAATGATGATGATCAAGCACAAAAAAAAAACAAGTCTTCATTCTTTTCGAGCACTCACGAAACAAGATGTAGTTTCCTTCTCTGATTGAGCGAACAAAGAGAAGCAGGAGAATTTTCATATTAAGACAAGTCAGCCAATATTTGAACATAATACTCTTTTCAGCTAGTTATTCCCACCACGTATGAAATTCAAGCTCAGAATCTGCTTTTTGATAAGCATCATGCAACAAGTTTTATATGCGCTGCAACAGTTACTTGATGAATTGTTCTGGCTTTCTTCACATGGTTTACTTTCAGATGGCTTTCAGCAGCAATAGAAGTTGCTATATCAGCTCTCTTCTTTCTTGTTATCCATATTAGTGGTTGACAACATGAGTTTCGATGTGGCATCGAAACTAACTGCTATATTACGGTCTTTCGTAGGAAGGAATGCTGGCTTTACTACTGCAAATTCTTCTGGAATACTGGACACACTTCGTTTGTTCAAGGTACTTATGTTACTCTGTATATCTGGTGTAGGTCTTACTGTTCCTAGACAATCAGGTGTAGATTTCTGAAATATGGATATACTAGTTCCATGAAAGGAATCCTCGGAGGTTGAACAACTTGGATTGTGGTCTATATTATCGTACACCATAATTGTAAAGATTCCTTTACGTAATTTTGATGGGCACAATACCTTTTCTTCTTGGTACTGAGCGTTTACAACTTCACACATCGCTGTTGGGAGTTCAAGCATACTCGTATATGATATTGAAAGTCCAAGTGAATGCAGCTTGTCCAAGATTTCTTTCTTTCGAGCTTTCTCAATAATTGAGAGACCCATATAAACTGAACGGGGGGTTTCTTTTTCAGTTTGATGTCTTAATATATTACCATTTGGCTTTCGGGACGGTATATTAAAGCAAAGTAATTGCTATATGGTAATAAATGGTCGAGTAGCAGCTTCTTTGGCTTCAATATTGGCTCCATATAATAATATATTCACGATAGCAAGTAGAGGCCGAGGAACAGATTTGTGTTGTTATTTATAATGTAAATCACCATTGAATATGTTCTTGTGTTGAAGCATATCTTTTCTGACCATTTTAACAACACGTAATTAAGCAAGTGCATCTTCATCTTGATCATCTTTACACGCTTGCAGCATGGTCTCACCAGCAGCTTTGCCATATGCCAAAAAATACGCTCTGCCACACATGTCTGCCGTCATATATGGGAAGTATGCAAGAATCCTCAGTTGTAATCTTGAAGTGTGTACATCAGGTATATCTTGTTCATCCACTCCCATTGGTTGCATTAGTCGCATCTTGTACATTTTGGTCAGGACACTCATCTTGAAGACTGGGTATGTATCATTTGAATGCTTCAAAGATTCCTCAATGAAATGTACTAGTTCCGCAAAAGCCATTCCCTCACATATATTTACCATACTACTTGTTGTTTGCATTTTACTACACCGGGACTTGTTGTACAATCCTGTTAGGCACTTCGCATGGCATTTTGCGTCCATAGCAATAATATCCCCACCACTAAGTTTTATAGTAGAACAGTATTTCCTTGTTCACTGGCACACTCTCTAACATTCTGATCTACATGAAATGTAGTTGCATTAAACAATTGTTCCTTACTGGTTGCCGAACCCTCACAAAAAAAAACGTCTTTAGAACTAGATGATCGTTGTTTACGCTCATTTTATGATGTCGGCTCTTCTTTATCATTTTCAGATGGCTTGCGTTTCTTTGCTCTTTCGAACATTGTTGAATTGTATTTTAGTGCACATTTCTTGTGCCACTTAGCTTCTCTTCGTAAAAAGGTTTATTCCATCCTTCACTGATTTTTATTGAACAACTTAAGTAGTAATATAGCAGATTCTGTTATATTACTACTAACTTTATATCAATATCAGCGGGTAAGCCATTCATAGCATCAAAGATCTGTAAGTTTTTCGCAAGCGTTGAATATCCAGTGTTACGTGCAATTACATTTGTGTTATTTTCAGGACAAACCAAACTATCATTATCTATCTGCATAGTATACAAATGGTCCAATCAACAGGTTTTGGTTTATCTCACCCATGTCACTCTGAGGAACTAAGCGGAATCGCATTGCTATTTTTAGAATGCAATCTTTACTCACTCAAATCTGAAAATAAGAGAAAGGAAAATTAATACTGTATTATAATATCCAATTTTCTACATGAAAAATGCATGATGTGTATGAAGAAAAGGATAACAAAAACAAAATACGGGTAGCCATTTTGAAACATAGCCGCCATTTTGGATTCTAACAAATTTGGCCAATGCCTCCCCATCTTATTTTCATTGTATGACCATGACCTATATTCATACCATAGGGCATATTCTTATCACAAAATGCAGTTTTTATATACGTGGCTCTCCCAATATTATTGAAATATGGTTTTAAGATTTCCACTTATCCCATAACTGAAATTCATTATATTTTAAAGAAGAAAAAGAAGAAGAAGAGGGGGGGAGAAGAAGAAGAAGAGAAGACAGGAGAATTGAGAGGAAGAAGAAGAACGAAGGAAGAAGAGAGAGAAGTTGGAGTGAAGAAGAAGAAGAAGAAGAAAAGTAGAAGAAGAAGAAGAAGAAGAAGAAGAAGAAGAAGAAGAAGAAGAAGAAGAAGAAGAAGAAGAAGAAGAAGAAGAAGAAGAAGAAGAAGAAAAAGAAGAAGAAGAA
>JABUQX010008315.1:35000-42500 GCA_015478945.1 Trachelipus rathkii
AAAATGTTGGTGTCCTTATATATGTTATCGAATCTGTAGATTTCAAAAATAATGATTTCAGAACCATCAAGGAAAAAAAAAATAAAAAAAAAAAAAATAAATAAATAATTAAATATAAATAAATAAATAAAATTTCTCTTAATTCTTTTTAAATGTTTATAACCTACCAAATTTACGTTTTTTATCATACCCCTAAAACAGAAAATAAGTAAGTCAGTAAACCAAAACTGCCCTTCCTCAGCCCTTCCTGATCTAATTGATTCTACTTGGATCATATTGATTTAAGTCATTATTTTTTTAGTAAAATTGTCAAGTTTTACATACCCCAAATCAGTAAATCAGTTAAATCAACCACCCAACCTACACTCCCTGTCCAACCATGATCTATTGATCTATTGATCTATTGATTTATTGATCTATTGATTCAGGTCATATTTTTACTAAAATTATCTATGTTTATACATACCCTAAATCAGTTAGAATCAGTAAATTCAAACCAGCCATACCACACGCCCACATCATAAAGTGATCTATTGATCTATTGATCTATTGATTCTATTGATTCACCTGACATATTTCGAGTATCATTTTGCATAAAACTAACATAAAAACAATTTCTTTATACACTGATAAACGAATATATGGCTAACGTAACAAAAGTTTTCACATTAATAAAACTTACTTAGCATCATCTGAACTCTGAATATATACACAACGACAAACCTGACATGCCTTTACAAATGATAAACTGTTAACGTTAACAAAGTTCCACACTAACAACAGTAAAGTAACTTAACATAGCATAAAAAGACGTAACCTATTCACACTTTGTTATCCATATCTTTAACATAACAATTGTTGATTTTATATTACATGGTCATATTTAACATAAAATTTATCACAACATTGGTTAATTTATCATACTGATTAAACGAATATTCTCTAACGTAATAAAGTTTCCAACATCAATAAAGCAACAATGAATCTCAAGAAAATAATGACAAGACAAACCTAGACACCAACTTATCACGAATAAACTGTTTAACATTAACAAAGTTCCAACAGTAAAGTAAAGTAACTAACATTGCATGCAAACGTAACCTATTCATACTTTTTAAGCATATCTCTAACATCATAATGTTAAACTTACACTGACACAGTAACATTTAGCAAACAATGTATCCTAATCCTGTCGGATTATCACACATAACCAACGAATATAGCTAACGAACAAAGTTTTCTAAATTATGATAGTATATCTAACAAAATTTAATCATAACCTTACCTAAATATCATTATCCCGAAAGAATATTGCAGTAACATAAAAAGTTTAGTCCATAACATAACATAAAATACTAAAGTTTCTTATCCAACATAACAGTAAAAATAAGTTCTTTGAAAAAATATCATAGTAAAGTTAATAGTTTATCCGAATTTAAAAGCAGTAAAATCAGTAAATCAAGTAAATCAAACCACCCGTCCCTCCCCGGCCACTCCCTATCCACCCGTCCGACCTTGATCTATTGATCTATATGATCTATTGATCACATTTCGAGTATCATTCGGATAAACATAGTAGATAAAAATAAGTTCTTTATAAACTAAACCAACGAATATATGCTAACGTAACATTGTTTTTCACTTAATAAAAGTAACATACATTACCAGAACTAAGAATATATATTATGAACATAACAAAACCTAACACACCTTACCACCAATAAACTACTAACATTAATCAAAGTTCCTTGCTTAACCAACAAGTAATAGTACCTAGCACAGCGTAGAAAACATAGCCTATTCACACTTTTTCAACATATCTCTAACATATCAAGTGTTAATTTTACATTATCGATCTATTGATTTACGTCGCATTTCGAGTATCATCTCGCGGATATACATAGCACAAAAATGAGTTCTTATATACTAATGCAGCGCAATACCTATGTTAAATAACATTGTTTTCACAACACTTTAATAAAGCCTAACATTGCATCATCTTGAACTAAGAAAATAACGTACAACAACAAACCTAACAACTTACGCTCTTATAAACTGTTAACATTAACAAAGTTCCACAGTTTAATACCAGTAAAGTAACTAACTTGTGCACTACAAAACGTAATACCTATTCAACTTTTTTCCAAGCATCATCTCTAACATATTAGTTAATTTTACATTGACACACGTAATATAACAAAAAATATTATCATTAACCTTGTTAAATCATACAGACCATCGAATAACTAAACATAACAAGTTTTTATCCAACATTATACACAAAAATAAGTCTCATTGAATAAAATACTCACAGTAAATGCAATTCGTCTTTACTTGTTTTAAAGTCAGTAAATCAGTAAATCAAAACCATCAACCCACTCCCCACCCTCCCAACATGACCTTTTGTCTATTGATCCATTGATCCAGTCATATTTCGAAGTATCATTTCGGCTAAACATAACACAAAGTATAAGTTCTTATATACTAACCATCGAAATATATGTAACGTAACAAAGTTTTCTACATTAATAAAGGTAACATAGCTTAACCTGAACTAGAATATAATATATACAACGACAAACCTAAAACACGCCATACGCACGAATAAACTATAAACATTAACAAACTTCGCAGTTAACAACAGTTCAAAGTACCTAACTCATCGGTTCAAAACGTAACCTATTCACGACTTTCTCAAAGCATTCTCTAACATTCAATGTTAATTTTACATTAACATCGTAATATTTAATCAAAAATTTGCATTATTCCTGTCTAATCATTCATACTGAAACGAAATATACATGCTAAGGTTACAATCTTTTACATCAACTTGTAACTATTTAGCAAAATTCATCATACCTCGTCTAAAATATCATAAATCCCCAACGAATAATTGCAAGCATAAAGTTTTATGCAACACATACATAATAAATAATAAGATTTTTATCCTAAACATAACATAAAGAAATAAGTTCTTTGAATGTAATATTCAGAGTAAAGCGTAATAGTTTATTGATTTAAATGCAGTAAATCAGTAAAATACAGTAAATAAACCACCCCATCCCTGCAGTCCCCTACCACCCATCCGCCTATGGTCTATTGAACTATTGATTTCAGGTCACATTTCGAGTATCTTTTGGATAAACATAACATAAAAATACGTTCTTCTATATACTGACCTAGCGAGTATTGCTTACGCAACAAAGTATTTAGCAATCAATAACAGCTATCATATCATAACCTGATCTAAGAATATAATGTACAAATGCAATCCTAACATACCTCGCGTAATGAATAATCTTCTGCTAACATCCTGAAAATTCCCTCTTATCAAAGGTAAAATAGCTAACAGGTCATACATACTTGATATGCTTCCTACTTTTCCGCCATATCTAGCAAATAGGTAAAAGAACGTAGTATCTACAAATCCCTTAACAAACTTGACCAAGTCTACAAAGATATCAAGGCATCTTGAACTATGAATTTGAAGACTATCTTCATCAAAGTGTCACTCGCCGTGAGTATAACAACATTTGAACTATGAATAAACGTAGACATTATTAAAATTCTTGGGCAAACCTAACATTACTCAACAAAAAACTTAACCTATGACTCAAGTTTCTAAACACATATCGTCAGTTATACACAGTAATATCTTATCAAAACTCATCATTTCTCTAACAAATCGAGTGTTAATTTTCGCAACTGTCATAGTAAATTTTTAACATAACCATATCCTAACTTCGATAAGACAGTTTTCGTTAACCAGAGTATCTATAGCAACACATCACCTCCCGAGAGAAACCCTAATGGAATTGCGCCCTTGAAAAGGGTGTAGAATCCTGAGAGGGGGGATGCACCCCGAAGGGATGTAATGGGTTTTGGCCTCAGCCCGAGGGCTGAAGAGGGCTTACCCATCCTTCGGAGGACAGTGTGAAATTAACACTGATTAACTTGAATCAATAGATCAATAGATCAATAGATCAATAGATCAATAGGTCATGGAAGGGCTGAGGAGGGCAGCTTGATTTACTGATTTACTGTTTAGGGTATGTAAAAACGTAATTGTAAGTTATAACCATAAAAAGAATAAGAAAAATTTTATTTATGTATTTTTTAATTATTTATTTTTTATTTATTTTTTATTTTATTTTTTCTTGATGGTTCTGAAACCTCAATTTTGAAAATGCTAACAGACTCGGCTACATATATAAGGTTCAACATTGTTGTTATAATGAATGTTTATAACTCGCAACCGCAGCCAGCTCCAGCAACCCGGAGCAGGTACTGACTCGAATCTCTAGTCTCAGAATCCTTCTCAGACTCCTCTTTCTCATTCTTCTTCCTTCCTCCCTCTTCTTTTCTTTTTCTTCTTCTTCTGTTTTGCATTCCCTGCATTTCTTTTTTTTCAGGAGGGAGCCCCCCTCCGGGGGGGGGGGTCCCTGGACTGTGGATCCAAATCCAACTCCAACCCCGTCTCCGACTCCGAACCGAATCCCTTTCTCCCAGTTTAATCTCTGCGATCATTTTTAATTTTTAGGGGGCAGCGTTCCCCCTTACGGGGGGACGCAGAGGGACATATTTCGTCCCCCCCCTTCCAAACCACGAGATTACGTCATCATATAGCTTACATCCAAATTTTAGCCCGATACGTTAAGCCTAACATGGTTTTCAGGACGTATTTGACATTGGCGCTAAGGATGCAGCACCCACTTAGGGGTGACCTACGGTCACCAAAACTCGCCTGTGATTCACTCTGTTCGATTGGGCTTATCGTTAAGGCCTAATCTTTACCTACGGAAAATGGACAGGCAAAAGGGCTAAGCGAATAATATTTCATCTTCTCTCTCGGGGAGAGCCCCCTAAGATACATCTTCCTAGGAGATGCGAAATTTCGCATGTCGAGCTTAACTATATACATAGAATCATATACAAGGTTTTGAAAGCGATACCTCTAATAGTTTTAGAGAAATCGCTGGGGCCGGCTCATCTTTCCGCCATACTACTCATAGTGACACATAATTGCAGGGTGGTGTCAGTTGCAGATCCGGAAAGCTCAAATAGTTGTGATCTTCTGGGCTGTTCAGATACTGGGGTTTTAATGAATGTTCCCACAGTGCATAATATTTTCTTAAATTCCTTAATTTTTTTTTATTGTCCCTTCTTACAAACTAATACCCTTTGCTAGTAATATCTACTTTTACCCATGAACAGTTCTTCATTGGGTTTTCTCTTCTGCCATTTACCTATTTACCTCAGGAATAGATAAAGGCTCTTTGCAAAGTCACCCACTGCTTCATTCTAAGCAGGTGTAATCCCCCACTCAGTATTCCTAGCTATTCCCCTTCTACCTAAATTTTTTTCCAGTAGCATATATTTCTTTTCTTGCAGATTGACTAGTCACTTCTTGTCACCCTACAGATATTTTATTAAGCCTTTCATTTACAAATAACACCAACTCTTCTTTTCATCCGTCACTGAAATGCGCAAGTCTCATCTTAAATAGCCACAATTTTTATATATATATATAATTTATAATATATTATATATATATATTATAATATATATATATATTAATATATATATATATATATATATATAATATATATATATATATATATATATAATATATATATATATATATATATTATATATTATATATATTATTATGATATATATTATATTATTATATATTATATAATAATTATATATATTGTTAGAACCGCTCCAAGCTTATAATAGTAAAAAAATAAATTGACTTTTCTATCGGGCCAATGGCCAAAAGTGTGCACATTAGTAAAAAAAGGATCCCCTACAAGTTTCCAGCTCGATTGAAAGGTAGTTAACGACGTCCCGCCATTGGATTACAGTTTGGAAAAAGTTGCATATTTTGACCAAAATTTGCACTATTTTTAGCGTTTGCTGGAGCAACCGTAATAGGAAGGAATGGAAAATAAATTTCTCATTTTAAAAGCTGATAATATTAGCTTTACGTGAACCCCTAGTACTTTTTGCTCTACGGTATTATAGTTTAGGCAGATACTACCTGAAGTCAGTGTCTATCAGTTAATGTAGGCTCAATACAGGCATCTGTTTTGGTTGTTTTTCTTTTTTATTATTACCTAGATTTCAATTCGAAAGTGTATGAAAATATTTTGCATTGTATTTTCAGATTGTTACCCAATTTATAATTTCAACATATTTTTAATTTGTATTATTATGAATATTTTTTTAATTTTTTTATAGGTATGGCGTCCCCGTCCACTTCAACCTGTGTTCGTGTTCGTGACCAAACCAAATTTATTTAGTTGGATATCCTTCTCATCAAATAACAGGAAGTAAACTTCCATCGAATGGCCAAGTTTTGAAGTTAATATTTTACACATAATGCGTCAAGGTTGGTTTGAACTTCAAGAGAAGTCTGCCGAAGCCTAACTTTAAGAGAGGTGAACATTATTCTGGCCGAAAAGCTAAAATAGCAACTTAAATGGCTAAACATGCCATCAATAAAGTGAAAAAATTGTATAAAGAATGGTCAAATATACAAAAGAGCTCTTCACGGAAATCCAAAATTCAAGAAGAACTTGAACTTGCATTTAAATCTAAGCTAGAAGATCTATTTAACATTGCTGCTGCAGATGCTGTATCACAAATGACTAAAACAGAAGATATTCAATTTCTCGAATTACAACGACAGTAAGGACGTCTCAGGCTGCATGGTTTGGTGTTTTGATTCAAAATGGCAAAGCCACAAAGAAAAGGAAAGCTGACGGAAACGCCAGATTGGAGGAAGCCTAAGAGAAAGAACAATCTACTACAGCAAACCCAAGAAAAATCGTATTTTTTTTTTTAATTTTTAAAATAATTTTTTCACTTATTTTATCACTCAAATACTCATCTTTTGTCTGTGACGAAGTTCAACTCTCTTTCACAGAATGAACGAAAAAAGATTATCTCATTTAATACTAATTTTTTTTCTCTCTTCTCTTCCATAGATGAAGAACAAATAGAGCTTTATTCGAACTCTGATTCAGAACTATCAGAAGAAGAGCCGATGGACACATTATACTCTCCTGTTTTGGACAGTGAAGATCTTCCGGAATCAGTAAACCAGGCTGATGTTGAGGCATGTGCTTCTGTCACCAAAAGAAAAAGACAACGCAGTGGAACTCAAGTTGTCGCTGAAAAACTATCCATGTTACTGAAAAGATGCAACATTTCGGACAGTAACGCCATGCGAATATTATTTGCAACAGCTGAGCCGTTAGATGTTAACACTGAATAAATAATTCTGAGCCGCAGCACTATTAGAAGACGTAGAAATTAATTCAGACAACAAAGAGCAGATAAAATAAAAAATAAAATTTCAAAATAAGAAATTGGAGGGAACAGTTACCAAACATCCTCAAGAAAGAAAATGTAGAGAGGTTGGCCATTATTGTGAACAAAAATGGAGAAGAGGAGCAGCTTTTAGGATCCAGCTTTAGAGAATAGCACAGA
>JABUQX010008315.1:47500-53409 GCA_015478945.1 Trachelipus rathkii
CATTGCCGATCATCTAGGCCAATTTTTTTTATCATTTGGACGTTTTTTTTCCTTTTTCCAGATTTATTTTAAAATATTTTTCAATTCCCTTTAAACTCGGAGGAAAAAATAATCCGGAATAAAAAAAATTAAATAAATTATAAACAAAAGAAAAGAAAAGAAATTTAAACTAAGTAAAATGAGCATAAAATAAAAATTAAGAAAATAGGAGAGAGAGATTCAGAGGTTGACTGACAGAAAAATATCTTGAAATTTTTGAAGTTCTTGAAAGTTTTCTTGTTGTAATGAAAAAAGGATGGCAAGATTTCCAAAACAACTCTCCATACAGCACCAAGAACTTGCTTCTGATAATGTTTTTATCATTTTTATTATTTCTTTTTCCCATAAGTGAATAATATATATATATATATATATATATATATATATATAGAGAGAGAGAGAGAGATATATATATATATATATATATATATATATATATATATATCTATATATATTATATATATCTATAAATATATATATTATATAATAGTATCTATATATAAGTTTAAAATATATAATTTATATTATTATATATATATTATATATATAGTATATTATATTTATATATATATATATACTATATTATATATTATTATAATATATATATATTATATATATATAATATATATAATATAAGAGGGAAGAGAGAAGAGAGAGAGAGAGAGAGAGCAGAGAGAGAGAGAGAGGAGAGAGAGAGAGAGAGAGGAGAGAGAGATGCCAGTCAAGCCAGAGATCTTGGAATCCAAGAAACATGTGCTACTGATACTTAATTAATGATAATAATTCTATTACAATGTAAATTGAAGAGCTTTCCCAATTTGCTTCTCTTTATAACTCTTTTTCAATTTCTTTTCGAGTCTTATTTAGTAAATGTGAGAAGAGAACTTCAATCAGTTGAATAATTAAAGCAATCAAAAGCAGCTTCTTTAATAGGTAATTGGATTTCAACTCGTTAAAAGCTGGAGTATGGAGGGTATTGTTAGACGAAGTTGTCACAATTATTACAGCACCTATTTTGTAATATGATACTGTGCCATGGTTCTTCTCACTTGTGGTACACGCATTTATTGACCAATATTTTTTTAGTTTTTTATTTTAATTATATAAATAGTTTTCTTATATCATTTGTGGTACACTAGGGTATTGACTAATTGTTGATATTTTTTTCATTTATATATATATATACTATATATATATATACATATATATATACATATTTTATGAATTTTTAAATATTTTACTATATATATATATAAATATAATTATATATATAATAATACATATATAATATATATATATATATATATTATATATATATATATTATATATATATTTATATATATATATATATATATATTATATATATTAATAATTATATGTATCACATATATATATTAATATATAATCTATAATATATATAATATAAGTACTATATTTTTTTAGCATAATATTTATTATATATATTATATATATATATATATAGTATATAATATTTATATATCATATATTACAGTATATATATTATATATTATATATTATATTATATATATATATATATATATATATAATATATATTATATTATATAATATATATATTAATATTATTATTATTATTATTTTAGCAAGCACTTATTCCCGCAATTAAGCGGGGTAGTGTTACGTGCAGCTTCCCTAATACATATTTCCTTCATCTCGCCCTCACCCACCTCCTCCATTCCATTCTATCTCTCTCCAACACCCTTCTTCCACCCTCATCCCTCTCTCCTCCAAGCAATTCCTTTATTCCATCCATCCCCCTTCTTCTTGGTCTCCCCCTTCCTCTCCTTCCTATCCCCTCCGCCTCCCAAACTCTCCTAACCCCCCTCTGCTCCTCCATTCTCTCCAGATGTCCAAACCATCTTAACATTCCCTTCTTCGCTCTTCTCACCAAACCATTCTTCCAATCACATCTCTCTCTTAATTCACCCTATTCCTAATCCTCTCTCTTTTCCTAACCCACAAACCGCTCTCAACCCTTCATCTCAAATCTTTCAATTTCTTCTTGGACCTAGCTTCCACCCCCATGTTTCACACCCATATAGTACCGCTGGAACACAAGTTTTTTCAAAAACATACTTATCTTGAGTTTATGTGATAAATCCCCCTTTCCATATTCCCTCAATACGCACTCAATGCTCTCATTTCCTTCTCTACTCTATGATCATTCTCTTCCTTCTCCCTCCCTTCCTTACTCTCAATATCCATCCTAAATACTCTGAAAACCTTTACTCTTCAGTACTACTCCTAACCTAATCTCTAACTCCATCCCCTCATCTGTTTCCTCCTCCTCCAAACATTAACACTTTACTCTTACCTGGTTTTATCTTAAGACCCTTTTTGTCCACACACTCTTTCAAACTCCTTCACCAAATATCTACAACCCTTCTGAATCCTTCGCCACCCAAGGTAGTTTCATCCGCAAATAGTATCATTTTTCACCTCCCATCTATCACCCCTATCCATCATTTCCACCCCTCTCCCCTCCCCATCATTCCTCTGCAGATACTCTCCATAAATAAATTGAAATCCACGGGACATTACACATCCTTGTCTCAACCCTCTCTCCACTCCAAACATCTCAATCTCCCCTCCTAATACTCTCACACACATTCTGCTATTCCTATAAACGGCCCTAATACCTTTACCTAATTTTCCCCCTACTCCATGTTCCTCCCAGCACCCTCCATATTCACCCCTCTACACTCAATCATATGCTTTCTCCAGATGCTAATAAAACCCCATACACCTTTCCTTTCCTTTCTAAACCTTTCTCCACAAGCATCTTCAATTTGGAACTACTTGATTCCACACATCCCCTTCCCATCCCATATGAAATTATTTTCCCCATTCTCTCTTCCGTTAAATATCTCACCCTCTCAATTAGTATTCTCCCACTACACCTACCTAATAACTCAAAGACAAATACCTTATTATTACCACACCCTCCCTATCCCTTTCCCTTATAAACGGGGAACCAATAACACCATTCCTCCCCAATCCTAAGTGGAACCGTCTTCCTAATCCTCCAACAATAAATTATAATACACCGTACAGCCATTCTCCCCTGCTGCCTCCCATTCGGTAACATTTCATACTCACCAATCTAGTACCTGTGGACTTTCCTTTTTTTCCTTTAGTTAACCCCCTAATATTTCTTCCCTTTGTATTTCCATATCTCCTCCGTCCCTCTTCACCACCCCATCCTCACCTCTTGAAAAACCTCCTCATCTCTTTCACCCAATTCATTAATAATCCTCTAAAATATTCCCGCCATGCTTTTCTCACCCCATCTCCCTCCTACTCCATGTCCCCATCCCCTCCCTTAATCCCTCTCTCCTAACCCCTCCCTCTTCTTTCTTTTTTTATTTACCTCTTTCCAGAATATTTTGCTTCCTGTTTCAAAATTTTCTGTCACTTTTCTACACCATTCATATTTGCATTTCTCTTCGCCCTTTCCACCGCCCTCTTTGCTTCCAACTCTAACCCTTCTATATTCCTTCCAGCTTTCCCTTCTCCTATTCCCAACCATTTCACATAGCCCTCTTTTTCTTTTTTCACCAAAATCTTTCACTCTCTCATTCAACCATTCAGTCCTGTTCCTTCTACTTGCTCACCTTTTTTACTTCCGCATATCCTTCTGTGCTTTCTTCACAATTGCTCTTTAAATCTCTTCCACTCCTTTTCCACTTCCCTAATTTCCGTCCTCTCTCACGTCCCTCCCACCTATTCCTCCATACCCTCCTAACCTCTCTCTTACACAATGTCTCATCTAATTTTTCCACCTAATGTACTTCTATTTTCGCTCTTTTTTTCTCTTTCTCTAAGTTACCTCTCCCCCACCCTTAACCTAGCAACCACCAATATTATTATATTATTCTATTATATTATAATATACTAATATATATATATAATATATATATATATAATAAATATATATATATATAGTATATATTATAATATATAAATATATATTATATATATATATAATATATTATATATTATTATATAGTATATATATATATATATAGTATATATATATATAATATATATTATACATATATATATATATAATATATAAATATATATATATATAATTCTATATATATATAATATAAATTATATATATATTTATATATATATATATATATATAATATATATATATATATATATATATATATATATATTATATATATATAATATAGTATATATATATATATATATTATATATATATAGTATATATTCTTTAAAAATAGTAATAGTATATTATTATATATATATAATATATATATATATTTATATATATATTAATAATATATATTATAGTGGCACATCTGTTATTCTGCCAGAAAGTTTTTTAGTTCTTTATTTTAATTTAATATAGCTTCTTTCTTTTCTCGTTTGGTGCGCAGCGTTTTCTAAACTCATGATTTATGTTTTTCGATTTACTTTTTTCGCACATGTTGCAGGAACTTTCCTTACTACTGTTTTTTAAAACTTTGTTTCTTATTGCCATAGTTTTCTTTCTATCTTGTAGAAACTGTTTTTGACAGATATGTTTTAGGATTTATTCTTTATGCTATAACTGTGTGATTTGTATTATAAAAGAACAACAGAATGAGGATCCAGAACAGGACAGAAAAACAATCAATTGAAAAAGGGAGAGTTCTGGAGAGTAACACTGCTCCTATTTGGTAATAGATCTATTAAAAAGACCAAAATTTTATACTCACAACCGACTATTCCTAATGTTAGCTTGATGTATTATTGCAATAAAATGATAACTCCTACCGTTGATGCAAAAGTGCAAAATATATTAAACAAAGAACTCAAACAAATTGAGGTCCGTGACTTTAAATTACTTCAAATGAGATAGATTAATTAGAAAGATAGATAGATAGATAGATAGATAGATAGATAGATAGATAGAAAGAGAAATAGATAGATATCTATCAATAAGTAAAGTTACATTGATGTATTTTCTTTCCCCATTTCTATTCATAAAATTTTCATTTTGAAATAAGAATTTTCAAAGCATTGCAAAGCAATTCATTTGCAGTAATTTAAAGTCAACGACCTCATTTGAATTTCCATTTACGGTCTTGATTAGAAAGGGTAATATTTAAACCAATATTGTATAAATTAAATGGAAATTCTTGAAACGATACACAAATGGAACTAAAAAGCTTTTATTTTTCTATTAGGTTGTGAGTATAAAATTTTATGATGAATATTAAAATGAATCGGGCTTATATATCAAGAGAAATAATCTTTCCTTAAATTTGTTTAATATTAATATTTTTTTGCTTCTTGCTTTCTCATCCTCATTCTTGTTCTTTAAATACATAATCACACAGTTATAGCATAAGAATAAATCCTAAAAACTATCTGTCAAAAACCAGTTCTACAAATAAGAAGAAAATATGGCAAATAAGAAACAAAGTTTTTAAAAAAAGTAGTAAGGAAAGTTCCTGCTATACATGTGCGAAAAATAAATCAAAAACAAGAAAATCATGAGTTAGAAAACCTGCGCACCAAAACGAGAAAAGAAAAAGCTATATTTAAATAAAATAAAGAACTAAAAACTTTCTGTCAATAAACCAGTGTGCCACTATATATATATATATATATATATATATATATATTATATATATAATATATATATATTAAATATATATATATATTATATATTATATATATATTATATATAATAATATATATATATATTATATATATATATATAATATATATATATGGTATATATATATATTATTATTATATATATATTATATATATATATCTAATATATATATATACTATATATATATATAT
>JABUQX010008316.1:0-12252 GCA_015478945.1 Trachelipus rathkii
CTCCCCAGTTTCTTGAGGCCACCTAGCAACCACTGTGAAATTTGAAGGTTTTTTCAAACATTTTTTTTGTTTTATTTAAGATACCTTGTAGATGTAACAGGGAACGGAAGAACCGTTCCGAAGAGATAGAAAAGTTAAGTGTCTTAGAGAGAGAGATTTGTAGAGTTGGATTTTAAGAGTTAAATTTCAAAGCTTGAGACGACCCAAGCTCTGAATTCTATCCAGACAGCGAGAATAGAATCGAAAGAATTAAGACGAAGGCAATTCTTGAAGTAAAAGAGGGAGCAGAATTGATATGAGTTGAAGACTGAAGGGTCAAGTCATCGACATATGGGTGGATAGAGTTAGATGTCAGGTGAGAAGATAATTGATGAAAAGCAGGAATAAAGTAGGAGATAAAACCGAACCCTGAGGAACACCACATATGACAGAAATAAGAAGAAGTTCGCCCCATCAACAACAGCACATTGAGAGATTTGAAAGAAAGCTAGACATAAAGTAAGCAAAGAGAAGAAGGAAACCCCAAAGGGGGGAGCTTGGAGAGCAGTGACGCGTGCCATACCCGTCAAATGCTTTGGATGATGTCAAGCACCACACAAGGCTTCCCGTAGTTCCTAAGGGCGGAAAACCATAAATCGGTTTAATAGGAAAGTATATCGCCAGTAGATCTCGAGCAGCGAAAGCCGTACTGGTAATCCAGAAAGAAGGGAAGAGATTCCAGATGATCTAAGAAGTGAGAGTTGAGAAGGGTTTCTAAAGATCTTAGAAGAATACAAGTGAGAGCTATAGGGCGATAGTTTAGAAGGATCAGAGCAGAATCATTTTTTCGGAATAGGTTGGACATATGCGCGCCTTTCCAACATGAGGGAAAGTGCTAGTATTGAGGCATAGAGAAATAGTTGAACGAGGCGTGGGGTCAGCAACGGAAGCACACTTCCTCAAAACTCGGGAGGAATGCCATCCGGGCACCCGCCTTCCTAACGTTCACAAATTTCAGGATCCCAGCACCCGATCAAATGAAATGACAAGTAAAGGCATAGGAAACCTGAGGAGGAGGAGAGGAGGAGGAAGAAGGAATACCAGAATCGTCAGGTTTGATTAGAGGAAAATAGGAGGCCAAAGAGATGATGGCCTTTTCAGATTGGCAGTATTAACAACAGAATATCAGAGCGAATAGAGAGGAAACGGATGGATTTACAGAGTTTGTTAGAGATGTTTTTTTGGCAAGAGGCCAGAGATTGTCAGTAGGAGAACCAAGGAGGTCAGCGCATTTTTGCCGTTTAATGAAGTCCGCTTTGCTCGTCGAAGAGTATCCCGCAACGCATTTCTAGCTGAATGAAAATTGGCAAGAGTGATAGGAGAACGAGATTTTCCACACCTGATAGCCTTTCTCTCTGAATGGCTAGGGAACAAGCGAGATCGAACCATGGATTTTGAGGAGAAAAAGATTTAGTCCAAGAAGGAATGAACTGCTCATCCTTAACAATTACAGTTCCCACTTTATCGGCAGAATCTGGAGCATCTTAAGAGTCAAAGCAGTCACTTTCAATTTATAGTTAGCGTAGATAGCAACGCAATGCCCCAATCGGCCCGATCAAAAGTGCCAGAAAAGCCGCATGGGGCAGGATGGAGATGTTGGAGTGAATATTAAAATTAAGTGATATACGGTTGGTGGTCAGATTTACCGATAGGAGCGGAAGTGGTGTTAATAGAGAGGACTAGTGGTGAACATAAGTCAAGTGTGTTCAAGACATCGGTTGGACGATCCGGACATGTGTGTAGGTTATTTATCATTGCTCCACAGATCGACTGAGAATACTGAATGATTCGGCTTACTCCCGAATACTAAATCAGTATGAGAGGAATCCAAACAATTCAGTTTTGTGTACATTGAATCCCCTAAATAGAGGACTTCAGTATTTGGTGAGAAGATATAACAGTCTCGTGAGAAGTAGTAAGGTAATCAAAAAAAGGCAAGAAAATCTGTTTTCTGTTAGGAGGACAGTAGCAGAAGCATAAGAACATATTTGTAGTAGAAGGAAGAAAGATTTTTAGGCCACAGAACATCGAAGTTAGGAGATTCGAGATTCTCGAGACGTGTTATCGAAATGTTTATATTTACATAGGCCCATACTCCACCCTTCAAACGGAAATTATAAAATTAAGTTATAGTTGGTATATTAAACGAGTTGACAGGATGAATTTTTAGCAATCTGGTCTCAGCAAGAGCATGAAAATTAGGTTTAGAGTTGGAGAGGTGTATTCCATGGATGCAGAGTTAGAGTGCAAGCCACTTATGTTGGTAAAGTCAATAGAAAGCCCGCCTGTTGCAATCTGCTATCATATCACGCACACGCACACGCACACGCATCACAAAAAAAGAAAAAAAAAAGACAAAATAGACAAAAACAAAGGAGAAATGAGGAAAATTTATTCGTACGCTAACTAAATTTAAAACGATAAAACCCTATTTACAGCAAATATCTAAAATATGAATAATCCAGAAAGTTTAAAAACACTCACGCACTCACACGCTCTCACGAAATTGCGTACAAAAAAAAAATACTATTGATCAACTAAAAAAGTAGATAAATCTGTATAAATTATAATAATGGCTGTCCAAATAGGTAAATTTTACGCTAAAGACCAAGTTGGAGAAACGCTTAAAATCTAAGTTAAAAAGGAAATCGAGGAAAAAGAAACATAACTTGGTACTAATCGAACTAGATTTATTATTGAATCTAAAAGTTTCTCATAATTTTTCACCCAAAAAGTAAAAAGTATCGGCTAAGTATCGGCCATTTTAACCGATACCGATACCATCAAAAATGGCCGATACTACCGATACCGATACCGATACTATCGGTACATCCCTAATATATATGTTCCTAAATGGATAAAACTAGGAAATTCATTTTATGATCCGAGGGAAAAATCAGAAATAAAAGATTTTCATTTAATTTAAACTAAAATTTGTGAAGTTTCATAAAGTCGATTTTGTGTACTTATTATTATCTGTCTTAAATGGGATTTTTTTTCATTTTCAAAATTATTTTATCTTGTAGTTAAATTATTTTTTTTCATATTTTTATTGAATTAAATAAAAACTAACAATTCAAGGGTATGAATGCACGGCAGGCTGGTGTGCCTGCATGGCAGACCGCTCGCTGAAGCGCTCGCTTATAATGCATGCTGCACGCGAGCGTGCGTTAATTTTTTTTATTTATGGAAAAATTGAGGTAAAAATAGTCGAGAAATTTCCTTAAATAGTTTATGAAAAATACCCATTTTCTCTATAATCCCTTAGGACCATTTGTCCATATATATATATATATATAATATAATATATATATATATAATATATATAATATATATAATATATTATATATATATTATATAATATATTATTATATATATATATATATATATATATAATATATATATATATAATTATTTAATAATGAGCAGTCAACATAGCAATTATAATTAGTCAAACATATGATATGCTGACTCAAAGCAAAACATTTTTTAAACAGAATTTGTAATATTATACTATATATATATATAATATATATATATATATATATATATATATATATATATATATATTATATATATTATATATAATATAATATATATATATATATATATATAATTATATTTATATCGGTATATATATTGCCAGATTCCCGATTAGCTGACGCCTGTATCTAAAAATGTTACCAAAAAACAATACATTTTTGAAATCTGCGAATATTTTAATGCAGGAAACAAAAAAAAATTTTTTTTTTAATAACTAATTTTAATAAATAACTCCACAAATTAAGACATAATCTACGTTTTGAAAACCTTAAATACCCATAAAAAATATTAGTTTTCCTTATATCTTTTCAATAGTTTTAAGGTTAACATTTAAACAGATTTTTTTTTTTTATAATTAATTGAAAAAACTGTAATTTTTAAAAATTATTTCACCAGTACTCACTGGTCGGGGGTACGGGGGCGGAACACCCCTCCCGTAGATTTCCCTTGTGGCCATGCATTTACGTTAAAATTTTTTAAAAAATAATAATTTTTTCATTCCATCTCATTCAAGCCGTACTTTTCGAGATATCTGCCGAGCCTAATATTGGTGGGCTCATGTCTCAGAATTTGGGGAACGCAGAATTGTCGATACATAAAAAATATTTTTTTTATCGCACTTTTATTTCTTCTTTACTTTCCTGCATTACAATGTTCGCGGATTCCAAAAATGTATTCAGTTTTTATGTAGCTACCGTAGTTTTTTTAGATACAGGTGTCAGCTAATCGGGACCTGACCAATATATATATATATATAATAATATATTTATATATATATATATATTATATATATTTATATATATATATATATATATTATATTATATATATTATATATATATATATTAATGTAATTTCCCGCACTTTTCTCGTAATTATTTAAATTTTAATGTTACAATGTTGCGACCCGGTCAAATTAATAATTGACTCAAAACGTTTAGGACCATATTATAAAAAAAGTACTACGTCATTAGAACAATGACGTAACATTCAAAGGCGTCATAGGCAGGAATAATCGCTCATAATATGAAATATTATCAAATTTTTATCAAGATTTTTTGGCAGGGTTTATATTCTGACTCCCATCATTATAAAAAAGCTGCTCCTGCGCCGAAACAAAATATTTTATAGTAAAATAATTTTTTGACTCCCGAAAGTAGGCTAGGCCTATCTAGTTTTATCTTGTTTATCGATTCATGAACGCCGACTCCAGATGTTTCTGTATACAGAAATTGTATGCATCATTTCTTTCACCAATCAAGTTTTTTCCCCCATTTTCAAATTGCCGTGATTTCCGGGTCTATTCCTTTCTTATTCATGTCCCATAGATATCAGGTACATTTCCGTTTCATGTCTCATAGATATGTGAAAAATGGGTTTCAAACGATTTTAGTTTTATTTGTATTTAATTTTTAAGTAAATTTTTTAATTTTTTTGTCAATTTTTTATTTGCATTTATTTTATATTACCAGTTATGTTAGGTTAGGTTAAGAAAATGCCGAAACATGCTAAATTCAATATTTAAAAATATTTTTTTTCGCTGAAAATCATTTAAACGAAAATTTAAACATATATATATGCGGAGCGCGTATTAGAAGCGAGTGCTTCAGCAAGCGGTCTGCCATGCATGTACGCCACCTGCTGTGCATCTACCTATGGTATTGTTTAAGTTTTCATCTAACTTAATAAATACCAAATGAAAATAATAATTTAACTACAAGATAAAATAATTTTGAAAATGAAAACAATCTCTAAGACAAATAATAAAATGTACACAAAATCGACTTCACAAATTTTATTTTAAAATAAATAAAATCTCTGATTTCTGATTTTTCCCTCTGATCATAAAATACACCTCTTATTTTTATCCACTTAGGAATATATATATATATATATATATATATATATATATCTATATTATTATATATTAATATATATATATTATTATATATTATATATATATATATATGATTTTAAGTGTTTATATAACAATTAAGTTATAAATAGATATGTTTTTAATTATTATTTCCCTTTTTAATATTAAATTATATATATATATAATATAGTATATATATATATTATATATATTATATATATATTATTATATATATATATAATATATTTATATATTAAATATATATATATATATAAGTAGGAATATATATCTTTTCTAAAAATTTATTAAATTAGAAATACAAGAAAATTATTATTATATTAATCATTATTATTATTATATTATTATTATTATTTATTATTATTATTATATTATTATTATATTATTAATTATTATTATTATTATTATTATTATTATTATTATTATTTGTCGTATATATGTTATTCATTCATACTGGCTTGAATTTGGAATATTCAAACAATGTGCAGATGAATTAATTAATTAACTGCGAATATTAATGAAGTTTTCTTTTTGTTTTCACACACACACTATACACCATACACATAAATAACACAACACACACGCACGCACGCACTCACTCACTCACTCACGCACGCACGCACGCCCGCACGCACACACACCCCCACGCACACATACACACATCACACAAACCTACACACACACAACCCACCACACACACACACCAACACACACACACACACACACACACCACACATCACACACCACACCACCCCACACACACACACACCACACACACACCACACACACACACACACACACACACACACACACACACACACACACACACACACACACACACACACACACACACACACATTCATACCTCGATTTAACGGATTAAAAGGGGGTGGGAGAGCATTGGTCCGATGAAAGCCGATTGTCCTTAGTACCGATAATAGGACACGGTATGAAACCTGTTTTGGCAATATCAAAGTTAGGTCCGTTAGAAAGACAGTAAAAATACGTACTGTACTTTTAATGTAAAATACTTATGAATTTGATTAATTATGTACATAATATCATGTCTTGTATTGAAGTAGCAAATACTAAATACAGTACTTTAATCAGTTACTAAATACAGTACTGTACTTTTAATCAGTTACTAAATACAGTACTGTACTTTTAATCAGTTACTAAATACAGTACTGTACTTTTAATTTTACTTAAAAGAAACTGCAAGTTATATATCATAGATAATTTTTTAAATTATAAAAATTAATCACTCAAACTATCCAATCTAACAGTAAAATACTTATACTGTAAATAGTAAATACAATATGTAAATACATGCTTTATTGAAAATCAGACTTACCTTACCAAGGATGTGAAGAGGTATTGTTGATATGCCGTGATCGTATAGTGGCGCCTCAGAAATTACCCGTTGCTTCCGAAATCCGTTAAACCGAGGTATATATATATATATTATGTAATATATGCATTATATAAACTGTTAAATTCTTAGAAAACATATCTATGTGAAATAACATATATATAATATATATATATATAATATTATTATATATATAAATCATTTGTATTTTATTAAATGAAACCATATTTTTAAGTAAGAATCAAAATTCAATGGATGAATGAGACAACTCAGAAACACCATAACTTTTATAAGGGTCATTTCTATAGTTTTAAATTTACGTTTTTCTTTCTTACAGCTAATTTAAAACAATGGATAAACAGACTAATCAAAACACCAATGTTTATAAGTATGTAAAACATCCTAACAAATGACAACTGATAATTTTGAGAACTTAAAATATAATTTATTATATTGATTTATTCATTATTATTATTTTATTATTATTATTCATTATATTATTATATTATTAGTATCGTCCATTCACAGTATTTTCTTTAGCTTTCATAAAAAGTTTTTCTTGAATTCTAACTTATGTTCACAATAATGATAATGGGATCTGTGTGTTGTTAGTGTTGTGTTCGACGCTCGTGCTTTGTTTTTTGTCAACTGCTATGAATAGGAAAAATGTTCTCCAGGTAAGCTATCTAACCGGAAACTTTAGGAGACACATATAAAATTGGATTATACGGTTTTAATTACGGGATAAAATCACAACGATTTGTTTTTATGGGTCAACATGTTTATTGTTTATATATATTGGATTGAGTATAAACTATTATTTATTGTTTAGGTTTAATTTATGGATTTATCTTAGAGTTTGGTCTGAATGTTAGGGTAATATTGGCTGTTATTAATTGCTTTCGGGAAGTTATTTTAATTTTTGTAATAACGGAATTGCTGTCTTAGGTTTTGATAAGCTTATGTACGATTATGTTAGATAAGGTGTATGTATAGTTGTATTAGATAAGGTGTGTAGGTTTTATTCTTTGCTTATAAATTCAATCGATCAAGGTGAATAATTTTTCCAATACCCGGATATTTTGATTCCCCTTTCATTATCTGTCCATTATCAGTCTAAGTTGATCTTTTTTTTTTCTTGCTAGACCTGTGTAAGTTTAGCTTACATTACTGCACTAATAAATGTATAGTTATTAAGCATGCATATTATTTGAGATCTCGTTGTATATTAGCATACTGCATTTGCCTAGGGCCTAGGATATTGAAAAAAATCATGTTTATCAATTTGTACAAAATTATTTAAATTTAAAATATTGTTTAATGCATTTAAAATAGAAGAAACTTTGTAGATATTATGTTTCAACGAGAGTTTTGAATTCACTTATTGTTCAAGGTTATTAATAAACACACAATAGACAAGTTTCATTAGCTTTACGTTTCAGAGTTTGAGAAAAGTCATTATTGGCTTTGGTAAGCATTAATTGATACAGGAGAATAATTTCAGAGGAGAAAGATGAAAGAATGTGAATTAATTTTGGAGTTTTGGTAGTTAAATATTATATGATAGTCAGTAAAAGTAGGATATAAATTTAGCTGCAGATTGGCAATTTGAGCCTAAGCTGTAAGGGTAAAAAATTTGTAAGAAACTAAATCGATAATATAAAGACAGACCAACTTATCGTGGCAGATATCCGGCCAGAAAGAGTAATCTTCTTGTCTATTACCCAAATATTCAAATTACATGTTAACAAATTTATACAACAACATAACTTAATAATATAAATGCATATTAACATACCTACTCTATTAATTTACATATAGCTATAGTCTCTAAGTATGTTAAATTTAAGAACTGTAAGAACTATCGTATATTTCAAACCTTGCTAGAAAATGCTTATTGCTCCTTTCTATCTAGTGTCTTCAGTGAGAGTATTTTTTAACCAAACTGGCAACATTTGGCTGGCAACATTTACAGCTGAAAAAGAAATGAGAAATTTTGGTTGAAAAATCCAACATACTTTTATTTTTTCAAATTTGACTACATTTTTATAAAATATACTGTACATCTTAATACATCTATGCTGTAGGTCACTTACAAAAACAAAATATCTAAGCTAATAATAATGGCTATTTAAATATTTGGCAATTTCCATAGGTGAGTTTATTAACGGCCTAGGCTTCCAATCCAATTTTTTTTTATACTACCATAATAGTATATTCTCTCAATCAGTTCGACCTTTTTTATGAAACTACATAAATTTTGTTTATTTAGATATCCTTGAATACAGGTTATTCGCTAGTGAACATATAAACGAAAAAATGCCTGATTTTTTAAATATTTATGCACTCTATTTAGATAATGCACGAACTGGATTTTTTTTTTTTGTTCTCGTGGGAGTACTATTGTGATTGCTGCATTCGGATATCTAATTAATGGCTATTGTAACATTTTGTCGGTTGCTCGATCTCTAACCATTTAATTTTGTGAAAAAATTTTGAAATTTTTTGAAATTTTAGGATTTTTTCGTGCGTTCAAACAATAATAATTGGTTCCACCATTCCTAATTCCATTGTAAGGAAAATACAGGTCGTTAATAAAAAAGGTTGATTTAATTTTATTACAGATTTATTTGCCTTTAATGAAACTTTTGTAATGCCTTTAATACTATGGTGTGTCTTCGGATTTTTAAATAGCTGTTATATATTTTTGGAGTAAGTCCTCAAATTTAATTTTGTCAAATTGAAATTTTAGGATTCTTATGGGGTTGTGTTCCAAAACCATTATAAACTTTGGAGCCTATGTACCATTGCCTCGTAAGAAATACAGGTTCGTAGAAAGTTCGATTTTTCATAATTTTTAGAAAAGGCTTTTTTTGTTGTGATAGGAATTACTATGGTATCTTTCGGAATTGTTTAATAGCTTGTTATACTTTTGGCGTAAAGTCTCCAATTTATTTTGTCAAATTTTGAAATTTTGGATTTTGTGGTTCAAACCATATAAATGGCCATTCCTCCTGAATACAGGTCGTAGAAAAGTGATTTTTATAATTTTTTAGAAAGGTTTTTGTTGTGAGGAATACTATGGTATTCTCGGATTTTTAAACTGTTATAATTTTGGAGTCACCGTCTTCCATTTTAGTTTGTGAAGGGTTAGTCTTTTTGAAATTTAGGATTTTTGTGGTTCAAACATATAATGGCCATTCCTTCCTGAAATCAGGTCGTAGAAGGTGATTTTATAATTTTTTAGAAAGGTTTTTGTGTGAGGATACTATGGTATTCTCGGATTTTTAATAGCTGTTATACTTTGGCGTAACAGTCCTTATTTAATTTTTGTCAAAATTTGAAATTTTAGGATTTTTTGTGTTCAAACATATAAATGGCCTTCCTCCTGAAATACAGGTCGTAGAAAAAGTGATTTTTATATTTTGAGAAAGGTTTTTGTGGAATACTATGGTATCTTCGATTTTTAATAGCTGTTATACTTTAGGAGTAACAGTCCTCAATTTAATTCAATAAACAATTTTGATTTTTCGAAATTTTAGGATTTTTGTGGTTCAAACATATAAATGGCCATTCCTCTGAATACAGGGTCGGAAGAAAGTGATTTTATATTTAGATAAGGTTTTTTGTGTGAAGGAATACTTGGTATCTTCGGATTTTTAATAGCTGTTTAACTTTTGGTATGATTATAGATAGATATTGGTGAAATTTTGAATTTTTGAAATTTTAAGGATTTTGTGGTTCAAACATATAAATGGCCATTCCTCCTGAAATACAGGTGTAGAAAAGTGATTTTTATATTTTTTAGAAAGGTTTTTTGGTGAGGAATATAGTCACCTCGGATTTTTATAGCTGTTATACTTTTGGAGTAACAGGTCCTCAATTTAATTTGGTGAAAATTTTGGAAATTTTGAATTTAGGATTTTTGTGGTTCAAAACATATAAATGGCCATTCCTTCTGAAATACAGGTCGTAAAAGGTGCCTTTTTAAATATTTAAAAGGTTTTTGTGTGAAGGAATACCCATGGGTATCTTCGGATTTTTAATAGCTGTTATACTTTTGGCGTAACAGTCCTCTCACTTTAATTTTGTCAAAATTTTGAATTTTAGGATTTTTGTGGTTCAAACATATAAATGGCATCCTCCTGAAATACAGGTCGAAGAAAAAATGATTTTTTATATTTTTAGAAAGGTTTTTGTGTGAGGAATACTATGGTATCTTCGGATTTTAATAGGCTGTTATACTTTGGCGGTACAGGTCCTCATTTAATTTTTGTCAAACTTTGAATTTTATGATTTTTGTGGTTCAAAATATAAATGGCCATTCCTCCTGAATACAGGTCGTAGAAATGATTTATATTTTTTAGAAAGGTTTTGTGTGAAGGAAAAATTTTTTTATGGGGGGGGTTTTTTTTTTTAATCCCCCCCTTCCCGGAATTTTTTTTTTTTAAAAATAGGCTTGGTATTCTTTTGGCGTAACAGTCCTCAATTTAATTTTGTCAAAATTTTGAAAATTTTTAGGATTTTTGGTGGATCATACTGGGACTAGTATCTATCCTCACAACTAAAAAACCTGTCTTCTTAATAAAATATATACCATATCACCCTTTTCCTACCGCTGACTACAACGGTCTTAGAAAAGTGAATTTTTGTATTTTAGAAGAGGTTTTATTTTACAGGAGTGGGTAGTTGTGGAGGCGGAAATTACTATGGTATCTTGAGATTTTGTTAATAACGCTATATAATAACAAATCTCTTAATGGATGTTAACTCAGATCCATTTGACTCCATTATTAAATATTTAGGTGAGATGAAATGTTTTGAGAGGAATATCTAAAGGATTTTTGCCTGGTTCAAACTATTAAAACATCCCAGACTATGGCATTCCTCAGTCTTCATTCCGGAGATACATCCTCTCTGAAATACAGGGTCTGTTAAAAATGAGTGATTTTTAAAATATTTTTAGAAAGGTTTTTGTGTGAGGAATACTATGGTATCTTGGTGATTTTTAAATCAAAACTTTTAATAGCTGATTATAAATGTCTTATTGCTTTTTGGAGTAAAACTGCCTTTTTTCATGGGTTGGAATGTAGGTTAAGGGTTGAAATTTTTGAATTTTTTTTTTTTTTTTGACAATTTTTAAAGGCATTTTTATTTTTGTGGTTTCAACGACACACTTATAAAATGGCCATTCCTGACTTCATCCTCCTACACCCTGAAAATACCCAGGTCCGTAGAAACAAAAAAAAACCAAAAAAACAACAAAGTGCATCTTTTTTATTTATAATTTTTTTGAGAAAGAGAGTTATTTTATTATGGATGTTGAGAAAGAGAACCCTCAACACGAAAAAAAAAACTAAAACTATGTGAGGTGATTCGTCAAACGCAATACCCTTTCGAACCTTC
>JABUQX010008317.1:0-25000 GCA_015478945.1 Trachelipus rathkii
AGAGGAGAGAGTAGGATTCCTCTGCAAGAAAAGATCGTTAAGCAAAAGGATCTTTCGCATTCAAAAGGGACTCAGACCAAATCTATTGTTTTTTCGCTAATATCTATAACGCGCTTATGAAATTGCATAGACATCTCCATCATTCACTACTCACATTTCTCTCATCATTCTATAATAACCATTTCCTGCCATCTAGCCTACTAACCTATAGAAGTTCTTATCATAACCATACCATATACACTATTGACCAGAAACCTAAGGAGACATATATAACGACATACCCTGTCTCACTTCGCTATTTAATCCTTATATAAAATACCCGACTATTGCAGCACATTTATTGCTTACACTATGCTTATCATTCAGTATCTAATGTTCACATATATCATACTTTTAGATTTCATTCAGAAGCTATCCACCAACATCATATTTGACTAACACCTTCCACTAATACCTGCATCCATATATCTCAGAAGCTTCCTTATTATAAACATCTAATGCGATTCATATGGGAAAGCGTTCTTTGTATAATCATAAATAAACTTTTGTCGTTTTCTTTTATTCTATTCTTCTACTACATCATATACATTTTCTCAATCATTTATGATTTTCAAATGTTAAAGATTTAAGGTAACCGTACACTAGCGAAAATTATAATATACTAAACGCACGTTGTTCTATATAATATATTTAATTTAAACATCACAAAATAGCAATGACTGGAATACATTCTACTCGACGTATGATATTCACACTCTTTCTATAACCTAAAATAATTAGTAGCATAATACCTTTACCATATCAACCTCTACCAATAAACTTATACAAATATTATAATAATGATTTAACTTAAGACAAGTTCACCGTTCTTGCCCTTTAACCAAATACTGTCATATAAGGCTATGTTACCTAGCTCTCTAATATACTTGTATAAGACTTATATACTACTCATAAAGCTTTATTTAATATAGACAATATTCCAAATACAATCTATACCCATCTCTCGACTCGTACATTGATGCATTTTCACTGTAATAGTATATATATATATCTTATACTATATACATATATTTAAATACATTAACTTAGTTACTAAAGTGTTTATTTCATATACCTCTTAGCCCACTTATAACTAGTAGGATAAATAATATATACTCTACTTACTTATAACTACTAAACACCTCAGGGAAAGCAATATACATTAAACTACTAATTCCAAAAAGTATGTACCATTCATTACTAACAACACATTCACTTAATAACTTTAATCAAATTACTGTTAATATTGTGAGTTAACATAGATAATTTCTATATATAGAATAATATTATAAATAGTTTATATTAATAAATATATGCTTGAAATTTTATACCTATTTAATATATATATAGAAAAACTATACAATTATATGTATAATAAATATTATAATAATATATATATATTTTATATTATTATATATATATATATATATATATATATATGTATATAAATATAATATATATATATTTATATTATAATTATATATTCATATATATATATATATCCTATATATTAGTAGTATATATATATAGGTATTTTATATAATATATATAATATGTATATATGATATATATATATATAAGCTGTAGTATGTAAGAGAGATATTAGTTTGCCTAGAAAGATCACTACTATATAAAATAGCTGTGTCATAAGTATCTTAGTAGATACAGAAGGTTGGAACTGATATTTTTAATTCAGTACAGTTCATTCATATCATCACTCCTAAACCCTACTACACTCACACAACATATTAACTACATAATCAGATAAACATATGCGCCTTTTAGATAACTGCTTCGTGATACGGATATATAATCCTGTAGGGTACATTATATTCACCAGAACTATACCACCAGTACATCATACTCTGATATATTATTTCTTTAACTTATATTTATGAAGAGATTAACGTTCTACCGATTATACTATAGGTATCCTGATACTATATCCTCTTACACTAGAAGCCGATGAAGACAAACCACTGGAGCCTAGAATCATAACATATATATATGTTGCAATATATGTCACACAAGTATATAATACTGCTCGAAATAGATGCTACTAGAATGGGTAGTTCAACTTAATATATAAGAGCAAGAAGTTTAATATAAAGTGTGTAATGCTTGAAGGTAAGACATAATACTTATACATTGGTAGGGGCGATGTCTAGATCGAGTAGAATAACGTGGAATACAGTTTAGCCTATATAGTATATCAATAATCATATATAAATTGAAAATAATATGTCCATGAATCTGGTATCACACAATACATCTAACAATACAAATCAATCACTCTAATAAACAAAATCTCATTTATCATCATATATACAAAACTACACTCTTAATATATTAGAAACTGAAAAAAGTGGAGTGGTAAGATACACTAGCTTAATCTACTATTATATAATATAACACTTTATTAAGGTGATACTAAGTCACTGGAATCTCTCAATAAATGAGAGCACTCGTTCAGACTTCGTATCATTGTGCTGGAATAGAAACATAAAATACATATTAGTATTGTCACTTGTCTGAATATATAACGTATAAAAACTTAAACTACTCTAGGATGAGAATCCTTTTAGAAATAATATATAAAATATACTTCATAATCATTCAATCTGTATAACGATATACAATAAAGAATTCAATAACCGTAATTTATGTCATGAATCTCTGATTAGCAGAATACAAGTGTGAAATCGTGTAATTATAGTACTGAGTCATTCTACAAATAGACACACATCACCTAAGAAGATATACATAATTTACAAGACTATTAAAATCGTTCAATATTTACTCTAAATTTTATGTTAATTTTCCAGCTATCGTGATTTAAACACTCTTATAGATGTCTGAGAACTACATCATAAAACACACAATTTAATATTATTGTTATCTACTAATATATAGAAGATAGCTAGAAAAGATAAAAGTATTCAATCTAATAATTATACTTACACTATCTATATTTTTACTTCACCTTCTGTTTTATAGAATAAAATTTAATAATCTTCTTCATTATTATAACACGTTTGTTAATATATATTTATCTTAGTAATGCCATTATTTAATATAATGTACTATAACATAACTGAATAGGCTATGATATTATACAGAATAAATGAACGAGGGTGAACTATAAAATTTATTCTATAAAACTATATCAGCCTAACCAAACGTGCAGGTTGTGATGGATTGAGAGAGTAGTACTGAGCGACAAGGTAGTATGGATAAGTGGTAGTAAATGATATAATACCCGTATAAATTTGCTGAATAATAACAGATCCATATATGCATATCTTCATTAAATCTACCCTATATTATACTCTGGCACATGCTAATCCTACCTAGGCAAGTATTATTAGATAGAGACTGCGATTTATCTTAATCTGATCAGCGCAAATTTACATAGAGAAATTTAACAACATACTCTGGAATTACGTTGATACTAGAGGAGCTCCCTTAGGTATTATAGATATGTTATTTTATAAAAACTGAGTAAAAGAAGTGAACATAGCTCATATTAGTGATACTAGAAGACCAAATATTATACATAAACAAGGTGTCACGAGTGATATCTAAAGATCATTTTTTAGTGTTGGGTGATAGTAGAAATATCTTTCACACAACGCGAACCGAAAGTTAAAAGCCCAAAATGAAAGACTACAATTATTTTGAGTAAATATTTAGGGTTGTTGTATCCCTATACTTTTCTCTTATGTGGTAAATAAAACGCAGAAAAAAGGAGAAACCTCTAATAAACACTACTACACTATTTAGTGGAATTCACTATACAAGAGTTAATTACAGCACTAGGGACTGCACGACGTTACGACACATAGGTCGTAGCAGTCTGCAGTGCATGTACACGGAATAGACAACACCGCGTCGTGTAATCGCCTACTCTATCTTATTGTTAGTTAAAAAAAGACAATAGTACAAGTCCTGTTGCTTCACACATATGGAGTAATAACATAATAAAAGCAACCAACAATTATAGAGTATACACTGTACTATCACTCATACACATACCCCACAAGCCTCTAATGGAGTATTTGCTTTATATTAAAAAAAACAGTGTACAATGCAGGTCGTCTAGCGCAATTGCATATACATTGCACAGATGTCACTTATATGAGAGTACCACTCACATAAACAACTAACCATATATTTAAATCCTACCTCAAATTAGATATGTCAGTGTATGTGTGTGGAGTGTTAGCTCTCACGGTCGAATACGAAGCTAACCACCAAAAATGAGTCTCAATTTCTTTTTAACTTTTTTATATTCAATTTTTTTTAAAAAACTTTAATTACAAAAGTATTTAATTTGACTTTTAAGATCTGCGATGAGTACATAGTCATAAGAGCGAACGCCCATGCACATCAATAAGCAAATATCAATATGGTGTAATGGTAGCAGTATGCGACGTATGAAAGAGAATACTCATAAACGCAACAACATGAATCGACATATGACCATATACTAGGAAACTATCATCACTCAATCATTACCAACATGTACACATACAATGAACTATAATCAATATTCTACCAACCTTACACGCACATATAACTTATACTGGTCATGATCACATACTGAAATGTAAAACTTGGACTACTACTATCCTTTATATCATAAAGATATCAAAATGCCAACAAACTCATACTATCTATATACTACTCATAGAAAAAATACCAAACTACATAAAAAAAAGCTCACATAGAATGGACACAATTCACCACCATATAGAACACATATAACATCAAATCAAAACATATTAATCATTCACCAAAGGCATATTCAAAATATATTACCCTACGCTCTAATTCAAATAAGAAGTATAGTAAATCATCCATGAGTATACATAAAATTTACTCAACAACCTAACTACATGATAGGTATATAGAACAACTAATTAAACTAATATTTATGATCAATTTGTCAGTAAAAAATAATACACAATAACTATATACAAATGATCGTACATATACAGGATTCAATCTAGCTATAGACATCTACTATTTTTCACTATAAACTAATGTACAGTCGGGGTAAGCGCGTCAATGACTACTTGCACCAGAGCAGACTTAACACATAAGTGCATAAACATGAGATAATAGCAAACACACAGAATAATACCTAGGGATATCGTAAGAAGAACAAGTCTAACATAGCTTGATCCGCCACTGAAAAACTCTAATAACCAACAAATACTCATCGTACGCACAGCTATCACTGAGTTTCATGCCATCAGAAAAAACAATCAACAGCTCCATATGTGAAAGCATATACACATACGCGCACAAACATTCTCGAGAGAGGTGAAGCACCTCTCTAGCATAATATGCCAAGGTATATATCCAAGCCTACCAACAGCTGTCTAGTCAAACAGGGATCTACATAATCATTCAAAGCCCTTAAGAAAATAAAAACGACCTGTACCCCGAATACACAATACTAATGTAGCCACCAGGGTGGGAAATACAACAAACATATTGACTACCCGACAAATAACAAAAGTACACCTAAATCTCACACGCCATGACAACACTAGTAGTAACTCCAGACAAGATCCTGTCACACACAAACACAATCCTACAATTACACTCTCTCTAGAGAGTGCACTACGTGTGTTAACTCACAATATAACGCACACACACTCCAATTTCTCTCACTCTCCAGACTATTGTACTCTCTCTATACAGCTAACCTATCAAACTCATTCTTCCTTCTATCTCTGAGTACTAGCTAATGCTCTGAGCTTCGATACTTTCCAACACACTCACTCCCTGCTAGCCAATCCGCATACTAAAAATCCTCATAGGAAAGACCCTTGACCCTTCATCATCTTTTCATACTGACATAATACTCAATTCTTACATACGTATCTTTCACCTTTAATTCTCTAACTCGCCAATACTAGGAAAACCATTCATTCTACAAACAAATAACTCCATATCTCTTCAACATCGCTATATCATCAGCAATCAAAATTCTAACGACACGTTTTCTAACACATAATCATCTCATTTCTCAACTAACTCTTTATACACACAACACTATAAAACTATTTACAAAACTCACCAATCTAACGAAGATGTATTCAGTAACACCTAACACACATGGCTGAACTATTCATATACTTAGGCATCCATGACTAATCCAGATAATAACATCAATCTCTATTCAACACACAGAGTATCTAATAGTGATCAGTTCAAACTACTAATTCACAACACAACTTAGATATATCCACAAAATTAAGCAAAATCAAACAGTAGTTCCACTCGGCCCTAAAAGATATGGAACTTTCCTGAAACTTTACTATTGCAGGACTGAACAGATCTTCAACAGATATACAAAACAAACAATTACAAGAAAATGTCCAAGAACAGTTAAACAATACAACACTACGAATGATACCGCACACTCACAAGGTCGCATATAACTCTCACGCTCCGTATAACATATCCAAACCAAACGCGATTCCACTATTCAAAACCAGCTATTTTACATACATGGGTGGTATCAGTCTTCGACAAATAAAACCACACAATACAGATACTACCGATTCATAAACAACCAGCCTCAGGACATGAACATCACCAAGGATAGCAACTACACGTCAGGAAACCTAAAACACAGCCGCAAACCTGACACACACAATACATCGAACAACTTCATAAACACTGGCTATTCAGAAACACATGCATGGCCATAATTCACTCGCAACAAACAAACCTCAATTACATTTAATCAACGTCACTGACCGCAACACTTGGCGCCCACCCCCCCAAGTTTTAATATAAGTTCAACTATAAAATCGCTTATACAACTAACCTTTTAAACAAATTCTCCAGAATCCTCGAGTAACACTTGGCTACGTCCATCTCACCTTCAACAAGAAACACATAGACAATCATAATTGTCATCAACTACGCAGAAAATAAATGAGAAATACTACCGTTTACGAATCTCGCTGGAGCAATTTGTACTATCACAAACACGATACACCATTTTACATACACCTAATATTTAGCAAACTAAATAATTCAATTCACCCCTCAATCTACTTAAACTCATTACGCTGCGCCTTCTGAATCTTCGGATGGAACTGCTTTCTTACTCTCGACTAAAAATATACATATATAGAAAACTCTCCACACTAGTCAACAAGAGAAGGCATACTATAGAGTTAAATTGTCTATACAACAGGATTCTACATCAAACAACATCATATCCTTACTGCTGATGCATCCTACATGAAGAATACAAAATTCTACCAGTTATGCCACACACCTTGTTACATAAGATGACTAGCACACAATTTTTGCCAAACTCAAACCTTCCAACACCCGCATGTCACATTCGCAACCTCCTAGCCCTCACCCATACACACACGACTTCAGACCATCTTCATCTCCTCACAGCCAGCTCTATATAATGCAAACAAATTCTGAACACACATTCCACTCCACCAAACAGCACAATCTACTACTAAAACAAATCGCACAACGAAACATCACTCCGTGAAACACTCTCTCAATACGTCAGACGAACAAACTAACATTTTAAACTATAAAGCACCCACCAGAAATAGCACCAGAATTTATTCGCTCACACAAAGAACACTTATCATTCTCATTCCAGTTGGACTCATCAAGCTAAGATGCGGCCACCACCCTAACTTTACAAACAGAGATTCAACTACCTTAGCCAAACCACCACACACAAACATCTGTCAAAACTGTAACCAGGCTCCAGAAGACACATCCCACTATACAGTAAAGGACCAAAAGAGATTTAATTAAGCATAGACGTGCATACCACCAACATACTCAACATCGTCACTATCTAATCACTCGAGTGTGGATATAACACTCGAGATTGACCTGTGGCTTTCCGCCGCACGCGCTTCACTCATACACTTAGGAAGCAGGTATGCCATCCTCTACAATTACAAGTGTACTATCATAGGGGACGAAGGTCTCATTCACTGATATATGTATAACACAGAGACGATTATGTGGAACATCGAGATAGAGCCATAGATAGAAGAAAGAGCAATAGGTTACACATACAAACAAACGTGACCAGCGTCAGCGCTTGAAACACCGATGTCACTCTATTAAATAAATGCTAAATAGATCTCGCAGAGTTTCCTTATATTGAACAGCTCTATTATTGAGTGATCATCTATCAATAGGAGATAAAAAGAATACTAAAGGTGGCATAACCGCTGAGCGTAATACAAGATAGAGTGTATAACTATAACAAGCATATTGGCAATATGGTGATTGCCAGACTCATGAAGATGAGACATCCAACGGGACAAGCGCACAGATATCTCATATCTAGGAAGGAGCGCCGAAAAAGCTCTACACACGGAGAAGATAGAATAAGGGTGTAGAATTCTGCTTAGAACACTGCATGACATAGAGGATGCATTATTGGATAGATATGCCCATAGAAACAGGTTGTGCGAGAGCTCGTGGAAAGAACATCTCGCACAATATATTGCTACATGACTCATCATTAATAAACTTACACTAGATAGATTGATGAAGTGTGTATAGTTGAATGCTATGCTCGGTGGTTCTGCTCGGATTGTGCATTTTAGAACGGAATAGGTACATTTTGGTTGGTGATATGGTTATATAGAAAATGTGAAAGAGGGTAAGGTGTAATGGAGTACGCGCAGTGAGATGAACGCTTGAAGAATGGTGAAACTCTGACCAGCGTATAGCATGAAAATTACTAAAGTGATCAAGTAGAATCATAGATTGGAGGCGTAGATGGATGGATGATTAGATTGGATTTGGGCATTAGTTGTGTAATAAACGTTTATGGATGGTACTAGTTCCAGCGGATTGAGAAGGGAAGAAGTCGGTAAAAATGCCAAGCTCCTTATATAGTGATGGATCATCAGGGAGAAGTATCAGAACTTGTTCAGCACACATATCATAAGGGTGGAATTAAGTCCTATTTTTCCTAAGAGAATGTAATAGTATAGGCCGAAGAAGTATCATCCATGCATGGTTATCTATTGGTCGAAGAGGTGGCGATCAAGCTGACCTCTGACAGGGATGATTGGTGGAAATGAACAAGGTGCGTTTAGGAGTAGGTAGAGGATCGCTTGTAGGATAAACTACCTTCTACATAAGAACACTAATTGACTCTGAGAAATAGGTAGTTAAGAAAAGAATAAATTTACTCATTATTAAGGTTTTATCGGCATTCTCAACATGAGCGTTAATTGATAGTGTTCATAGGCTTAGAAGCTTTCTCTGGTATCAGGTAAATTAGTGTAGAGGTATAGGTTTGAGCTGAGTAAGTTGAACTCTGTGCTGATAGGAATCGAAAGTTATCAGTTCGCCACGATAGATGACTGCAATTTGTAGCCATGAATACAATTTGGTGTCATGTGCACCTGATCCTGAGTGTTAGGATTAATCAGTTGGACGTGTAGAAGAGGGCTTGGAGATTATATGTCTTCCTGGTTATTCAATTTGTATATGGATGGGGTTCATAAAGAACTTCGAAGTGGGTGAGATATAGAGCAGCAATATGGTGTTAGAGGAATGATGGAGAATAGTGAGCACCATGCGAAAGTGGAGGGTACGCACTAACTAACACTCACTTATGACTTCGCCTCGGTAGATTTTGGATTTTTGTGCTCGCAGCACGAATCTGAAGGAGAGCTTTGAATAGATTGGGATAGAATCGCAAGATTTATTGGCAGGTATATGTAAAGGAGGGTTTGAAAGTCAAAAGTAGAATAATGCAAGTAAGCGTTTCTGGTGTGCTCGAGCTCGCAGCGACAGTCCTCCGATGTGTGATAGTTTAATGTTGTGAATGAATGGTGAGCTCAGTCACTAGAGGCAACAGCTTATGCTGAGTATTAAATATTATACGCGGGTATGCTTGTTTGATCGAGAATGGGAACTATGATTGATGCACGAAGATGTAGGTAGAGAGTTAGGTTGATGGGCAGGTAAGGTATGTACGTGGTAGCACCCATTGAATATCGTGTGTTGGTAAGAATAGACAGGTGACTATATATGCCTCCTACTCATTTTGAGTGCGCTTATAGGAGCTCTTACATGAAGGGTAATGTTGTTACCTGTGTATATTCGTTCTCGTGTAAGTCAAGTAAAATGACGGTAAATGGTTGAATTGAATGACAAAGGATATTCAGATAATACTCATTAAGTTTCAAATCGCATAAGTTTCAGGATGGACCAATCTTAGGGCAGCTAGAATGCTAGGTGACGAAGACATTCTAAATTAAAATGAGGAAATGAAGTATTAGAGAGTTGTGTGGTGTGAAGCAAAGGTGGTAAATGAGAGAAAATACAAAACTAGAAATAGACTACATATGTTGACCACCACTTAACTGTCTTTTGGATCAGCAGATGGTACACAGAGACATGAATGTATAGTTCGGCTTGGCTATATGCATATGGATGATGTATACGTGGAACCACTACGCGAGGTGTGTTGGGAACTAGACGGCTGGGTAGACCGGAAGCAGAAAGTCGGATTTACGCAGTCTTTCTAGACTAAGACAACCAGAATGGATCACTCGAAAGGCAGAGAAATGGATGAAGTTTGGCAGAGGCGGAGAAATAAAGGTGCATGATAAGGAGGAGAATGGCGCGGGGGTTTTGATATGGGGCATGGTGTGTGTAGGCCCGAACCTTGGGCCAGAGGGCATGAGAAACCTTAATTTGACGATTTACCATAGTGAGGGGTCGTCGGTCCCATGAAGCTTTGGGTGGATTTTCTGTCGTGTGACGGAGCTTTTCACATAATTAATGGTAAGCAGAGGGGGTGGTAAGGGCTGGTCTTTCTTTTCGACATGTTGTCTTGTACTCTCCTTACTGCTTTTCTTTCCGCGATGCTTGTAAGCGCTCCTTACTCCAATCTTGGGAAAATAAGGTTAGGTGAAGAAAAGAAAGAAAGAATATGATATATATAGTATCTATATATATATCATATATATTATATATATAATACCTTATATATTATATATATATATATAGTATTTACTATTATAGCATATATATTAACTGTAATATATAGGTGAATTAATATATATATATATGAATATATATATTAGTACGTATATTAATATATAATATATAGTATAGTATAGCAGAATTGTAGTGTTTTATTTAACCATTAGCTATAGTATTATAGTACTCACATACTTTATATACGTATATATACTATACACATACTGATAGTATATATCTAAATAGTCAATTTATTAGTATATATATATATATATAATTATTATGATTGATAACTATATATTATATTTTATATGTATACTATATATATATAGTAGTCATCAAATAGAATAACCTATAATATATTTTAGATTTGCTAGTTATAATAGTATGCATAAGGCTAATATCTATAAGTATATATTATATAATATATATAATAGTATAATAATTATATATTGCTTTTGAAATGAAATATGTCCTTCATATTGCATATATCATAACAAGTAAGATCTATATAACAGAAGCACTAAAATAATATTTTAAATTTATTTTTATTTTAGTCCCAGGACAAGCAGAAGGTTCTGGCAGGTACTACAAAATGGAGACGTCAATAAACGCCGAGCGCACAGAAAAGATTCATCGTTCACGCACTCATACTCTTGTCTATGCTAACGTGTTGGTCCTCATATCTGTATTGACTGAGAGAATTGAGAGCAGTGATGGTTCATTGCTCTCAATAAACAGACTTCACTCTCAGAGCTCGGTCTTTGATTCGCTGTAGGCTTTATGGAAGACAGTGACTCTTTTCTATCTTTCAATAAGAAGATAATAATTTCATTGTTTCTAAGGCGCATAGGCTTCCTAAATCTTCTGATTTAATTCTTAATATTATTCATTTAATATACTTAATTTATTATTTTATTTTATTCCTATTATTATTTGAATTTACAGCATTTAATATTATTATTATTATTATTATTAATTGATTATAATCTAGTTTTTATTATTATTATTTAGTTATTGATTATAAGTAGTAGTAGTAGTTGTAGTATCTATATCAATTAGGGAGACTTGAAATTCTTGGAAAATGAGGTAGAAGTAGAGGTATGAAGTATGCAGTGAGATAGTAGAGGGAAAGTAGTGGGTAAATAAGGGAGAGGAAAAGAGTGAAAGTGTGGCAATGTAAAGGGGAGCAAGAACTTTGAAGAACAATTTTGTATCTGGGGAGGATTTCAATGACGTGCTGCCTCGAACTTCGAGATCTCACTTCTCTTCACACTCGGGGGGAGGGGGGAAGATAATTTTTAATAAAATTCGGACGAGTTTTTCTTTTTACCTCATTCTCTAGATATTGTCAGTCGTGAACTGTTTGTTCGGCGATGTTTTAAGTTCACAAATTTTCTGTATACTTTCTTACGTTCAATTTCTCTATTTTCTTATGTTCAAGGGGGTTTTTCTTCTCGTAAATTTTGTCTCTACTTCCTTACGTTCAGATTCTCTATTTTCTTATGTTCTTACGTTGTCAATAACTCTTTAATTTTAATCTAAGAATATAATTTTGTTCGTCAGGGTGCAGGAGGTCCTTGTAGTAGAATTCCTTGAAGTAGATGGCCTATGAATTTGTTTTTAGTTTTCTAATATTTTAAGCTTATCCGAATTTTGCTTAAAAGAAATTTAAAGTTATTGAGGAATGTAGATCCTATAGTCCTAAGATTTAGTTCCTAAAGTCCTAGGATTCAAAAGGAGAAAGACCGGACAACGTAACTGGAAACTGTCGGAGCTGATATTAAATTAATTAAATTATTTCATTTTATTAATACTGTTAATAGCATAATATCCTAAATATTAATGAACCAATATGCAGGTAACAAAAAAACAAAAGTCAAAGAAACATATAATTATTATAATAAATGAAACCACTTGGCTAGCAAAGTAATAAAGAATTACACTTTCTAACATATGCTCCCATATGAATGTTTAATCATTTTCTAGTAAATTGATTTTAATATGGTAAGTACACTTACTCATTAGTTTCTACTAGCTAGCAATAATGCAAATCTTATGAAAATATATTAATACTAAGCTGAGAAAATTCATAAACAAAAGAAATATTTTTTGGTAATTGCTTTCAATTTTAACGTTTTATTTTTGACCTAACATTATGAATAGTCAATCTTTTATTATCGCCTATTTATTATTTTGATCTTATTCACAATTTGTATGCATTAGTGGGAATCAGATTCTATTTCCACGAGTATTATTTGAGGTATAAGTGGTCTGGTACTAAAGGTATAGTATCACTTACGGAATGGAAGAAATAAAGGAATATACTTAATTTCTCTCTTTGTTTGCAAGAACTTCAGATCGGTATCCGTTTTCAAATGTTTTCATTTTATAACATATTCTAACTTGAAAGATTATTTTATTACCCCAGTAAGAATATAATTTCTCCTGAAGTTTCGCTGACTAATGGAGGATTATTATTCTTTGTTTTTTTGCTTTTCTCTAATCTTTACTGGAATAGCCCGGAATCTGTAAAAATTGTGGATTATCAGTGGGTTTTATTGTCAATGTATTTACATGCATCCCATAAAACAACATGTATATCTGTGCTGGAGTAACCCATGTAGGTTATTTCAGTTGCCACCCCCATAATACTCAACCTCATATATAGATATCCACCACTATGTTCAATCCAGTAGTATGTCCATTTAACATTACCAATGAACTTTTTACTATAAACTTTTTAATTTTTTTTTTAACGTCCTAATTTCTCTCCCTGTTTCCTTTATTAATAAATCCTGTGGTTTCATTCTTGCATAATTTAGGCACCAAAGCATTAAGTTTAGTTATTAAGTTCCTTTCTCCGATGTTATACATGATTACACTTATATTTTATATGCTCATATACTATTCAATTATTAATGTGTGTGTACATATATTTGTTGATATATCTACACATTGGTTTTCATTATATTCCATTTTATTATTTTTAATTACACACGTAATTCCTGGCCTAATATTATATGTCTGTAAGTAGTAATAATTTTATAATTTTATTTCTAATTTTAATTTGTATTTAAAGACAATTGTTTTTCACCGTATCTCTTTCTGAACCACAATTAATTTATAAAGATATTCATACTTGTTAAATCAGCATAATATATTTACATTTTTAGAAAATCATAAAATACTTTTTAATCCTAAAAATAATTTTTATTATCCACTACACATGAAAAAAGGGAACTCCAGGCAGAGTTGGAGAGCAGTTCCCTTTACATCCTCCCCTGATAAGCGTATAAGTTCCCCTCACTCTTTTTCCACTATTTTTGTTCCATTTTATCCTTTTGTTTATTATATTACACAATTACAAATCCATAAGTCTTGCATGCACTAGAAGATAGTGATGTAAAAGTATGAAATCTATGGGAAACATAGGTACTGAAAGATGAAAGAAGAGGATGTAAATTTGTTTAATGATTTCTGTTTGCTCTTTCCCGATTTATTCTCTTCTCAACCTCTATGATCCTGGAGAATTTGTCTAAGAATTCAAATTCTTGTTGGTTTGGTGGGGGTGATGGGAGAAATCGGTCAACAGCATCTGGGATTATGGCACGAATATCATGATCAGTTACAACTGGATCAACAGTATTTTGTCTATCATTTCTTTGAGGTTCTTGAGGATTTCCATTGAATTCTGGAGGTAATCCACTAGCAAATGGATGAGATGTAGCAAGCAAACTAACAGGCAGAGGAATTTCGATTTCCACTAGATCAACTAGAGTTTGTATCGTTCTGCGAATCAGAGGTATGATAACATTTTCATTTAAATGCAGTTGAGAATTTGGGAATAATGGATTTGTACTCCACTGTGAGCTCTTGAGGGGTAACTTCTTCAATTTCTATTCCGTTTTCATTTAGAGCGTAATGTGCTTGTAAATCTTTCAATTGTTCGGCTTTAGGTAATGGGTTTGGCTCTTGAGTAATTACCCACCATTCTCTAAATCGGTGCATGTGAGAGAATGTGAGCTATTCTCTCCTTGGGCTTGGCTTCGCCCGTGAGCGGTGTTTATCTCTGTAAAAAAAAAAAAGTTTCTAAGAATTTCTGACTGGCATGTAGGCCATCTGGTAATAACTCTAATTCGAGGTGAAGCATGTCTCTTTTTCAAATATAATGTATGTGTGGGTAATCCACGACTAAGCCGCTGTCTACGAGATTGGGGATAAAATTCATTCAGGGCATATTGTGCTTTTAAACAGTCCTTGTCAGTCCATTCATAACGAGGAAAAGTCAGCTGATGGAATTTTTTGTAAGCATATATAGAATGCTCTCTCATTACTTCTGGGTTCAATTCCCGATCATTTATGAGAAAATCTTTGTTGCGAAATCCCCAAGCTCGAATAATATGTTTCCGATTAAAGGAATATGAATCCTTAATAGCTGATATAACAAGAAATATTTTGCAATTTGGATTGATCTGTTTTTCCTTGGTTGGTAATTTCTGACATAATATTGGGTACTTCTTTAATTGAAAATCATCTATTTGGGTCGAATATTGTGGCTTGTCAGTTTCCATTATAAATTGAACTTCGTTCCCAAGCATACAGTGTGAGAGCCCAAAGAATGAGGAAATCAATTTCAGGTATTATCTTTTGTCGAATAGGTCATTTACATTCATCAAGTCGTCTTCCAGAAATAAAATCAGTAATGACATTCATCCTGTACTTCTCTTGTATGTATTCTTTACGCCTCTTCAAAGCTATTAATCTCACTTGCGCCAACTGCCAATAATTTAACCATCTCCGAAAATAATAAATTCTTGAACCATTGGTAGGTAACCACTGGTCTCCCTACTCTCATTTTGAATTAAGAAATTGACAAATCTAACCAACAGCGACAATAAAAGAAACTAAATTTCACTTTAAGTAATAATAAAAGAAAGAAAAATATATATATATAAAAAATAAGAAAAATATATGGTCATAATAATAATAATAATAATAATAATAATAATAATAATAATAATAATAATAATAATAATAATAATAATAATAATAATAATAATAATAATAATAATAATTAGCATAACTAATGTGATAATTGTAGAGAAATCTATTGGGTGTAGGAACTGGAGCTAAATAAGGTAATAATAGGATCAGTAGTACCATTCCAGATAAGACAATCCTTAAAAATGAACTGTTAGTCTCCTATAGTTCATTACACCAGGTATTTTATCATTATTTGTTGTGGTCAGTTACAGACTGATAATTACGGTTAACTAACTATCCATCAGTTACATTCTTAAATCCCGTTAAGCACCACCATGAATAATTAAACAATTTTACTAACAACAATCTAGTCATAATTCTTTTTGAGGAATTTCCTTTCTATTTCTAATACTAGAATTAAATAGTTAATATATTTTTGAATAATAATAAGATATAAATGATGACAATATAAAGTGCCATAATGATTATTACCAATAAATAATTCGGTTGGCTAAACTTTACAAATTTTTCCCAACCAGTTATAATCCTATATAGCGCAGTTAGTCATTCTCAAAAAAAAAAAAAAAAAAAAAAAAAAAAACTGTACAAAAGAAACTACTCTTATGAATATGAAAAGATTTCATTAAATTCCGAAAATATTACCATTCATACTGATAGACAAGATCAATTACCTTGGATGAATGCGCTAATATTAATATTAATAAATAATACTAAAACTAATAACAACGATAACCATAAATCTAACGATTATAATAATTTGATGGCGATTAAAGCACCATAATGAATGTAATATAGAATAACTTTTCATAAGATTTTCAGCTATGAGGATGAGGATTATTAATATGAGAGAGAGAAAAAAATCATTAATAGAATTAATGGACATGAGGTATGACTGCCGTTACAAATTAAATGAAGTTTGAAATTGGCATTCAGTCATGACCCCCCCCCAATTGCATAATTGCATACATCTATTTTTAATCAGTCCATCTTATATCTGACCTTCTTATATTTTTCCTTTACTTACACTCAAGTGGTGTACTTATCAAGTATGGTAGATCATCAGCAGCCTCCGTTGAGCGAGTAAAAGGTCTGGGCCTCCAAACAGGTATGTTCTCTATTCTGTTTTCAGAAGAGTCAAACTCAGCATTAACCTTTTCACACACAGTCTAATGATCCACAAGATACTCTCCCTCAATGGTATACCCAGGGGGTAAGTCTCTAAGAGACGAAATACATGGTATTTACATATATTTACTATGTTGTTACCTCTGTTAATGTATAGTAGTGAGACTATGTCTGGAATAAGAGGTATAGGTCTAAAGTACAATGTGTTCAGTATGGACAAATCTTAGGGGCGTGTAAGGTGTGAGAAGATTGATGAAATGAGGATTGAACTTATTAAGAGAGTTGTGTGGCTGTGAAGAAAGGGATAAATGAAAGAATAAATGAAGTACGTTTGAGATGGTTTGGTCATGTGGAAAGGATCCGGATGATTAGTCAGTTTGGTTAAAAGAATTATAGTGATGAGTGTGTTGGGAATCAACTGGCTGGGAACCGAAGAAAAGTGGATTGAGTCAGTAAAAGGAATGCCTGAAGGAGAGAGAAATGTGAGTTTGGCAGGGGTGAGAAGAAAGGTGCATAATAGGAGTGAATGGCGGGGTTTTGTGAGGGGGGTATGGTGTGTGGTCCACCTGGGCCAAGGGATGAAACCCCACATTGGACGAGATGCCTAGTGAGGGTCGTCGCGGTCCCATGAGATTTAGGGTGTGTTTTCTGACTGGCGACGAGTTCTCAATAAATAGGTATAGAGGGGGTGTAAGGCTGGGCTTACTTTCGTCATATTCTTTTCTACTTTTCTGTTTCGGTGAATGCCACTTACTTCCAGTCTGAGGAACGAAGGTGGATGATTATAATATAATATATATATATATATATATATTAGTACTATATATATATATATATTAATATATATATAGTATATAAGTAGTATTATATATTATATATATATATATATAATATATATATATATATATATATTATATATATATATATATATATATATATATATATATATATATATATATATATATATATATATATATATTAGATAACTGAAGAAGAATTAAAACAAGAGTCTGTTAACCTTATGATGGCTACATACAACATCAACAGTGTCGATCAACTCGAAGATAAAACTTTTTTTAAGGTAGGAACTTGAATTTTGTAATTCGAGGTTGAGAATTTAATTAAATGTGCAATTTTTAATTAAAATTCTATCTATTATATTATTATTATTTATTATTATTATTATTATTATTATTATTATTATTATTATTATTATTTTTTTATTTTTTATTTTATTTAATATGATTCTATTTTATAGATATTTGTGATTTTATATTTAAAGGTACCATTTGTAGAAGCTCTTGAATTGGTTAGAAACAGGAAAGTATTTCTCAAAAAGGGATTTGCTTATGTACCAAGTAGTGACTTAGTTACTTTAGTGTCATCGGTTTTTAGAAGCAAATTGTCTCAAGCACTAACTGTAAGTACTGAAAAATTTTAGAGCTTAGAATTTTTACCTGATTGTCTCTTTTTTTATTACATTCCAGCGTGCAAAGGAATTGCAATAAGCCTTGACCATGTAATGATATTCTAAAATGGATTTGCAATGAACATCTTGAGTTAACTCTAATTATGTTAACTTAAAGCTGTATATCTTGTGCTGTGATTTGGCACAATGTAAACCGGTTTGCTAGTGCATCAGAATTTCAAATTCAATCGCTGACTCATTCACCATAATGGAGAGAAATTTATCTTTTATAGGAGGTTTTCTGCAATTCATTAAAATTTTTGACAAAATTCATATTCACAATTCATAACACTTACACCACTAAAACTGCTAACATATATATACAACAAAATACTTCCACAAACACATACACGTTTACTTCAATACTTCAACTTACAGAAAGTCAAATTGCATTTGAAATATTTCTGATGATTTGTATTTCTGTAGGATTTGATAGAAATGGGACATAAATGGTCGTCTTGAGTGTGGTAGGATTTTGAATGAGGGTATGTTGTTACCGGTGTTAATGTATAGTAGTGAAACTATGAGGTAAGTGGTATAGATCTAAGGTACAATCTGTTCAGATTGACAATCTTAAGGACGTGTTAGGTGTGAGAAGAATTGATAAAATGACGAATGAAAGTGTTATAAGTTTTGGTGTGAAGAAAGGTGTAAATAAGAGAGTATTAAGATGGTTTGGTCATATGGAAAGGATGGATGATAGTCAGTTAGTTAAGCCGATGTATAGTGGTAAGTGTGCTGGGAGTCTACTGACTGGGAGACCGAAGAAAAAGTGGCTTGAGTAGGTAAAGGAATGTCTGGAGGAAAGGAATGTGAGCTTGGCAGAGGCGAGAAGAAAGGTGCATAATAGGAATGAATGGCGTTTTTTTAAAGGGAGTATAGGTTGTGGCCTACCTGTGTCAAGGGATGAACCTCTCACTGACGAGATGTCATAGTGAGGGTTCGTCGCGGTCCCGTGAAGCTCTAGGATGGATTTTCTGACTCCGACGAGTTCTCACTAATAGGTATAAAGGCTGGGATTATTTTTTTTTTAAAGCAGCTGCGGCGAGATCCCGGCGAATTAATCGCCAAACACGTAAACAATTTTTTCGAACTTACATCTCAACTGTTAACTCCATAACTCCCTTTCCTTTAGTGTGGAAAGTTATACAGAAAATATCTCGTCATTCCAACTCCTCACCCATAATCCTCCGTTATGGGCGTGATATAACTGACACGATCTCTGCTCCTGCTGCTGTTGCGATGGTATAGGTTTACAGTTTTGCTGCCACTCGAGTTCTTTCCGCTATCCTGAAGCCTTTCAAAAGTGAGAACTAACACTGCACGCCAGACTTCTCAGCAGCAAAATGGGAAGATCATACCTATAACCGTCTTTTAAACTTGCAGAGTATCAAACTGACTGGAGAATAGCGAAAGACGGTGCTTCTTGGTCCAGAACATTGATCTCGTACTATGCTCCCGTCAATTCTCTCTCGCATCAAGCAATTTTTGCTTTGGATCCTTGGATCAAATCTTCTTTTCCGTCTATTTGTAATCCCTATCCCCAAACCTGGGAAAGATTCGAAGTTGGCGGACAACAAAGACCAATTTTGCTAACCTGTCTTTCCTGTAAATTAATGGAGAAAATGGTTACCCTTTTTCCCTGTTCGAGTTTGGTTTCGCAAAATCGTTCGACCGCGTACCCTTGTTTCAAAACTAAACAATGACATCCGGAAGCTTCTCACTGGTGAGAATGGTTCTTGTGGTCTTTGATCTTGAAAGCTTAATGACCAGACGTGGAGAATGGTTTCTCTTTATAACCTCCATTCGCTCGGGTTTGCGTTGACAATTCCTCTTTTCATTTCATTGGTCTTTGGTTGTCCGCAACTTCGATCTTTCCCAGGTTTGGGGATAGGGATTACAAAAGATGTAGTCCAAATAGATGGAAAAGAAGATTTGATCCAGATCCAGCAAAAATGCTGATGCCGAGAGATGGATATGACGGAGCATGATGTACGAAAATCATTGTCTGGACCAAGAGCACCGTCTTTGCTTTCTCCAGGCAGTTGATACTCTGCAAGTGATAAAAAACGGTTATAGGATATGATCTTCCCATTTTGCTATTGAGAAATCTAACATTCTCGGACGTTCTCTAACTTTTTGAAAGGTTCATAGGGAGTCACCATTGCTCTAGCAAAAACTGTAACTATGCATCTGCAACAGCAGCAGGAGCAGAGATCGTGTCAGTTATATCAGGCCTATAACGGAGGACTATGGGTGAGGAGTTGGAATGACGAGATATTTTCTGTGTAACTTTCCACACTAAAGAAAGGGGGTTACGGAGTTAACAGTTTGAGATGTAGTTCGAAAATTGTTTTAAAAATAAAAAAAAATAAAAAAAAAGAATCCAACGAATAAAAAAAAAAAAATTCCCAGCCTTTATACCTATTAGTGAGAACTCGTCGGAGTCAGAAAATCCATCCTAGAGCTTCACGGGACTGCGACGGACCCTCACTATGACATCTCGTCAGTGAGGGGGTTCAGTGCACAAGCTTTAGCACATTCTTGAAATCATACCAATTATAGATTTGATTTTATCCTTTTCAACATTTTTTTCAGGCCACTTGCAAAGCTTTGCCGCAAATTGATGATGATGAACGAATGGTTAATCTCCTTCAAGATTTTGATAAACGATATACAGGTTCTGATTATTCACAAAAGAAATCTGGCAGCGGTCAACAAATTACTCCGGAGATGTTAAACCATCTATCAACAACTTCATTTCCTCTTTGTATGCGAAATATGCATGAAAATTTAAACGCTCATCATCATTTAAAGCATGGAGGAAGAATGCAATACGGATTATTCTTGAAAGCAGCAGGACTTAAACTTGATGATGCAATGAAATTTTGGAGATCACATTTTATAAAAAATATGGATGTTGATAAATTTGAAAAACAATATGCTTATAACATACGACATAATTATGGTAAAGAAGGCAAACGAACAGATTATACACCTTATAGTTGTATGAAAATAATTACAACAAATGTTGGTCCAGGAGATTGCCATGGCTGCCCATTCAAGCATAATGACAGTAACATATTAAAGCAAAAATTAGTTACTTATCAAGTATCCAGTGATATTGTTAATGAAATTTTAGACTTAACAAGCAAACAACATTATCAAATTGCTTGTCAGAGGTACTTTGAGGCGAAGCATCATTCCACAATCGAATCGGGAGTAAATCATCCCAATCAGTATTTTGAAGAAAGTGTTGCCATTCTTCATGGAACAAAGACTCCCAATAAAGCTGTTTCGACTCCAAACATAAAGTACCAGCATTCTGTATTGACATCTCAGCCTCAAGCGTCTCCAAGTACTCATTCGCAAAATAAAGCTGATATATCGGGGGTAGAATCCATGCTTTTTGATGATGATGACATGGATGAATCTTTGTTTGAAGCAGCTATGCAAATCGATGGTAATTCTTGAGTTTTGAGCAATAAATGTTGAATTATTTAATTGTGTTGGGTAAATTACCAAAATTATAAAATATTTTTTATATTTATCTTTTTATTAGCCATATTTCTAACCATGATTAAAAATAGCTTCTTAAAGAGTATTAGGAGCATTAATTTCATATTGATGTATTTATATTTAATGTATACAATAGTTATTTTGTTCGGTATCTAATGTGGATATTAATATTCAGACATTTTTTAAGGATACTAAATGTATTAGAATTTTGTCTTTCATTTCATAGTATTTTTAGTTTTTCGGTATTTTTTTTTTTCATTGAAATATATTATATAGTCACTAGCTATGTGCATTCCCTCTTTATCATAGTAAGAGAAATCTCGATTACTTATATGGAATATAATGATTTTCCATATAACGTAATTAGGCTACTTTATCGTTTTGGAGATTGACGTTACATACTGCTTTTGTTTTATACCTTTAATTTATCTTTAGGGTTTTGCGATTATCCTTTTCCTTATTCTGTGCTTTTCTCCCCAAACGTCACTTAAATTTGAGGGGAACTAGTGGGATTTTGGACTGTTGTATTTATTGGGTAATTTTTGCTGACGAAAGTGGATAACCTAGGTAATTCTATCTTCATGGAGATGTACAATCAATTTTCTTACCCTTTGACTAAAATTATTATATCGTGATATTATTTTGTTCTAAAGCAGTTTGTAAAGAGTAAGTTCGTTTAGAGATTGGTCTTGAGAGTATATTGTGGGTATCCAGGTTTTCTACTTCTGAGCCTGCATTCCTACCTTGGTAAACCATGTTATCCTTTTATTCATAGAAGCTATATGGGCCTGTCGAGACTGGCCCAGTCAATCTATAGTAAATATTGCCCATCGTGCAACATGCAAACCCACCCCAGATCCTAGGGCTTATCACATATCTTGCATAGCATGTACCAACTAGGCTACTACCAAAAGTAAAACTATAGAGAAGATACATGCTAACCACATTGCTAGCTTAAATAAGTTTATTTTCAGTTACATGTAGTTTTTACCTTAAATAAAAAAATACCCGTCAATTTGGCTTAGTCAAAATATGCTGTATGATGCCCAAACCATCCATATATCAATCTAATTCTTAAATGTTGCAAGTGAGTTGCTCTCAACAACCTCGTGCGGCAAACCATTCCAAAAAAAAAAAATTAACAATCCTATTACTGAATGAGTTTTCTTACATCAAGGAGATATGCCTCCTTCCTAATTTTCGTATCGTGTCCTCTGGTCTCGCATCCATGGTCTACTTTAAGGAATTTATTAGTCCGTATTATCGAAAGATGTAAATATTTTGTTAACTTCTATCACGTTCTCTTTAAGGAAACGCATTTCTACAGGAACATTCCGAACTTCTTCAGCCCCTTCCTCATTTCACCCTTTCCCTCCTGCAGGAAAATTTTATTCATTTAAAGTTTGGCAAAATGGTCTTCCTATCTCTTTAACATCTATTTTTTCCAATAAAAAGTTTTTAAGTTAACTGTAATATTTGGAGAATTCTTAATTCTATAACACTCTATTGCCAGTAACTGAAAAGGGGTTGTCGTAATTGTTCCAATGCAGAAATCAGACGTTTCCAGGATTCCCCAAAGTTCTTCGAGCTCTGTTCAACAATTAATTAATAATCTTCCAAGCCTCGATGGAATAAAATTAAACAATTATCTAGAAAAGATTATGGGTGTGGAAGACTCCTTCATACTCTGGAGAAAAAATGAAATTTCTTGAAACAAAATCCCAAAACATTTCCATAGTAAAAGTACCGTGTTTAGGAGGAATCCTGTAATATCCATTATTGCGAGGTTCAACTCGTTTATAGGAACTATATAGTGTCATACCAAGTTTTATTGCTCTTTGTAGGTGCTGTACTTTAAAATTTTAAATTGTGGCAACCCTGCGTAGTTGGTATTTCGCAGAATTTCACACTTTTCATTGACTGCACGGAAAACATGATGTATTAAGGTTTCCATTGATTACTACTAGCTGAAACTTCAGGTAATATTTAGCATTTTGAAGTTTTTTTTTTTTTTTAATTGTTTGCATGTTTTCATGAAAGTAAACGTAGATAAGAGTAAGGCTATGGTTGTGAGTGAGGACAGACCTCGGTGTGAAGTTAAGTTAGATGGTGAACAGCTGGAAAAGTGTCTGAGTTTAATATTTAGGGTATATGTTGGATGATAAAGGAATGGATGATGCAGAGTGTAGTGGGAAAGTTGTGAATGTCAGGAAGGTAGCTGGTGCATTAAATCGTTGGGGATGTAAAGGGACTAAGTCTTGATGCGCTAGGGTTTTGCATGTAAAGGAACTAAGTACTGTGTTAATGTAAAGTAGTGAAGCTATGGTCTGGAATAGCAGAGGTATAGATCTAAAGTACAATGTGTTCAGATGGACAATCTTAGGGGTGTGTCTGGTGTGAGGATTGAACGTATTGGAGTTGTGTGGTGTGAAGAAGGATAAATAAGAGAATAAGTGAAAGTACGTTTAGATGGTTTGAGTCATGTGGGAAAGGATGGATGATAGTCAGTTGATTAGCGATGTATATGTGTGAGTGGTGCTGGAATCAACCGGCTGAGACGAAGAAAGTGGATCGATCAGTAAAGGAAGCTGGGGGAGAGAAATTTTGAGAGTTTGGCAGAGACGGAAGAAATGTGCGCATAATAGGAGTGATGGCGGGGTTTTATGAGAGGGTATGGTTGTGGCCCACTTGGGTAAAGGGATAAACACATTGACTAGATGCATAGTGAGGGTCCATCGGATCCCGTGAAGCTTTAGGGTGGATTTCTGACTGCGACGAGTTTCACTAACAAAGGTATAAAGGGGGCGGTAACGGCTG
>JABUQX010008317.1:30000-46566 GCA_015478945.1 Trachelipus rathkii
AAGAGGAGGAGGAGAAGAAGGGGGAAGAGAAGCAGGAAGAGAAATAGGGAAGTTAAAAGAAGGAACCGAAGGAGGAGAAAGTGGAACGAAGGGAACAGAATCAGGATCGAGAACTGGAAGTGGATTAGCCTCAAAGAAAGCAGGCTTCAGGCGGTCAATGGAGACAACTTCTGTGCGAGTGAGACGCTGTATCGTAAAGAATTTCTCCTTCCTTAGCACCACAGGAAAAGGGTCATCGTACTTAGGTTGGAGGGCGGTGCGATGTGAGTCATGAACGAAAACATGTGTGCATGAAGAGATCTTTAGGGATATAAGCATGCACTTTGTGTGGACGAGAGGGGGGTGGACTCCACGACCCAGCACAGCGTCTCAAGCGAGTTATATAGGAGAGAGCGGGTCTGTAGTAGAAAGGGGGGGGAAGGAAGACTGAGAAAAGAAATCACCTGAAGACGCAAAGGAGCACGTACACTTAGTCACAAGCAGAACAGTGTAAGTCCTCTTAAAGCGGAGGGCGGGAAATGCCAAGCATAGAACGGAAGGGGATGCGTCCCAATTTTCCGGGTTGGGGCTAGCCAGAGGGAAGCCTTTAACTGACGATGAAAACGTTCTATGATCCGTTGCTCATAGGATGGAAGCTTGTGGTATGGATCTTCTCTGAACCAAGGAGGATCATCAAATCTCTCCATAAAAATGATTCGAAAGGTCGTCCTTGATCCGTGGTAACCGAAAGGGGTACGCCAAAACGAGAAACCCAGTGAGATAAGAAAGCTTTAGCAATGGATTCTGCGTTGGCGACGGAAGAGGAATAGCCTCCATCCAGCGAGTAAATCGGTCAATACACGTAAGGATGTACTTCTTACCATGCGAAGGAGGAAGAGGGCTGACTATGTCAATATGAACACGATCAAAACGAGCACCAGGTGGTAAGAAAGTGCTAAAGGAGCGCTTCTTTGTGACGTGTCCAGGACTCTCCTCGACCTCTTGTAACTGCATCACTTCGTAAGGCTGTTTTCCTCAATTTGCACTCACTTTCTCATCCTGGCATTGAGGCGTCTTGCAAACTGGTTGCTGCCCGTATTGTGTGGCCTGATATGAATGCCGACGTAGCAAATTGGTGTCGCACTTGTCTTTCCTGTCAGTGCTCTAAGGTGAAACGTCACATCAAGGCTCCTTTAGGCACCTTCTTACCCACTAGTGCCCGTTTTGAGCGTGTCCACATCGACATCGTTGGTCCCCTTCCTCCTTCTAGGGGCAAAAGGTACATCCTTACGTGTATCGACCGTTTTAGACGCTGGACGTGTCATAAATTTTAAAAACATATGAAATATTCAATCATTTCCGAATTAAAAGAAAGCTTCAGACAATGAATTTATAATGTTAATTTAAAGCTAAACTTAACTTGTCAACTGGAATAAACATGCTCCTGCTACAGTGCTTTCCAATTTTTAATATGATAGTTAATGATATATATATATATATATATATATATATATATATATATATATATATATATATATATATATATATATATATATATATATATATATATATATATATATATTTATAGTATTTTTATTTTAATATATATATAATATATATATATATATTATATATATATACTGAAAGATCTTTTTAACAAATCTTATTGGTATTTAATACTTGAAATACATGGCATATAATAATGAAATTTATGCATCTTTATGTATTTTTTTTAATATAAAATTTATTGCAGTATTTTTTTTTATAATTGTTAAAATTGTTTAAATTTATAAAAATTATAATTTTAACTGTTTAATTATTGAACCAAAAGATTCTTATAACTCCTTGTTAATTAAAAATAATTCAATCCTTTTTTAAATTTTGGAAAATGAATACAACTAAATACAGTATATTTATTAAAAGTTTAAGATTAACAAAATGTGGTGAAAAAATAAAAGTATGTTGGATTTTTCAACCAAAATTTCTCATTTCTTTTTCAGCTGTAAATGTTGCCAGCCAAATGTTGCCAGTTTGGTTAAAAAATACTCTCACTGAAGACACTAGATAGAAAGGAGCAATAAGCATTTTCTAGCAAGGTTTGAAATATACGATAGTTCTTACAGTTCTTAAATTTAACATACTTAGAGACTATAGCTATATGTAAATTAATAGAGTAGGTATGTTAATATGCATTTATATTATTAAGTTATGTTGTTGTATAAATTTGTTAACATGTAATTTGAATATTTGGGTAATAGACAAGAAGATTACTCTTTCTGGCCGGATATCTGCCACGATAAGTTGGTCTGTCTTCATATTATCAATTTGGTTTCTTACAAATTTTTTACCTTTACAGCTTAGGCTCAATTGACAATCTGCAGCTAAATTTATATCCTATTTTTACTGACTAGCATATATTATTTAACTACCAAAACTCCAAAATTAATTCACATTCTTTCACCTTCATCCTCTGAAATTATCCTCCTGTATCAATTAATGCTTACCAAAGCCAATAATGACTTTTCTCAAACTCTGAAACGTAAAACTAATGAAACTTGCCTATTATTTGTTTATTAATAACCTTGAACAATAAGTGAATTCAAAACTCTCGTTGAAAGTGACTTGAAACATAATATCTACAAAGTTTCTTCTATTTTAAATGCATTAAACAATATTTTAAATTTAAATAATTTTGTACAAATTGATAAACATGATTTTTTTCAATATCCTAGGCCCTAGGCAAATGCAGTATGCTAATATACACCGAGATCTCAAATAATATGCATGCTTAATAACTATACATTTATTAGTGCAGTAATGTAAGCTAAACTTACACAGGTCTAGCAAGAAAAAAAAAAGATCAACTTAGACTGATAATGGACAGATAATGAAAGGGGAATCAAAATATCCGGGTATTGGAAAAATTATTCACCTTGATCGATTGAATTTATAAGCAAAGAATAAAACCTACACACCTTATCTAATACAACTATACATACACCTTATCTAACATAATCGTACATAAGCTTATCAAAACCTAAGACAGCAATTCCGTTATTACAAAAATTAAAATAACTTCCCGAAAGCAATTAATAACAGCCAATATTACCCTAACATTCAGACCAAACTCTAAGATAAATCCATAAAATAAACCTAAACAATAAATAATAGTTTATACTCCAATCCAATATATATAAACAATAAACATGTTGACCCATAAAAACAAATCGTTTGTGGCATTTTTATCCCGTAATAAAACCGTATAATCCAATTTAAAAGAGTCAAGCAGAGTTTCCGGTTATATAGAATACCGAGGAGACATTTCCTATTCATAGCACGTGACAAAAAAACAAATGCACGAGCGCGCACACAAACACTAACACACACAGATCCTTATCAATTATTGTGAAATAAGTAGAATTTCAAGAAAAACTTTTATGAAAGGTTTGAAATGACTTTTGAAAATGGAACATACCTAATAATAATAATAATAATAATAATAATAATAATAATAATAATAATAATAATAATAATAAATTATATTCTGAAAAAGTCAGTCTCAAAATTTCATATTTTATTTATAGCATGTCTAAAATAGTGATCAACAGACGATTTTTATGAAACTTGTACGAAATGTTTTAAATTAGCTGTAAAGAAAGAAAAACGTAAATTAAAACTATAGAAATGACACTGAAAAAAGTTATGAAGTCTTCTAAATATTCAATTCATGTAAAACAAACTTTAATTTGTATTTTTACCTAAGAACATTAAAAATAATTGAAAATAAACTATAAAAAAAAAACAAAAAAAAACTTAAATTTATGTGTAAACTTTGTAAAAAATTCATTCGCTTTCAGCTCTATTAATTTAAATACTATGCACTCATATACCTCGGTTTAAATGACCTCTGTTTAACGGATTTCGGAAGCAACGGACAATTTCTGAGGCGCCACTATACGATCACAGCATATCAACAATACCTCTTCACCATCCATGGTAAGTCTGATTTTCAATTAAAAATGTTGATTTACTATATTATAATGTATATTTACAGTGTACAGGTATTTTACCCTGTTAGATTGGATAGTGTGGTTGATTAAAAGTGCAGTACTGTATTTAGTAACATTAAAAGTACAGTACTGTATTTAGTAACATTAAAAGTACAGTACTGTATTTAGTAACAGATTAAAAGTACAGTACTGTATTTAGTAACTGATTAAAAGTACAGTACTGTATTTAGTAACTGATTAAAAGTACAGTACTGTATTTATTACTGTCTTTCGTAAAAGTACAGTACTGTTTTTAATAACAGATTAAAAGTACAGTACTGTATTTAGTAACTGATTAAAAGTACAGTACTGTATTTATTACTGTCTTTCGTAACGTAATTGTTGATATTAGCCGTAACCTGGGTATTCATACCGTAGGTTCCGATTATCGGTACTTACGGACAATCAGCTTTATCGGACCGATGCCTCCCCCCTTTTAGTCCGTTAAATCGAGGTATGAGTGTGTGTGTGTGTGTGTGTGTGTGTGTGTGTGTGTGTTGTGTGTGTGGTGTGTGTGTGTGTGTGTGTGTGTGTGTGTGTGTGTGTGGTGTGCTGTTGTGTGGTGTGTGTGTGTGTGTGTGTGTGTGTGTGTGTGTGTGTGTGTGTGTGTGTGTGTGTGTGTGTGTGTGTGTGTGTGTGTGTGTGTGTGTGTGTGTGTAGTGTGTGTGTGTGTGTGTGTGTGTGTGTGTGCGTGCGTGTGTGCGTGCGTGCGTGCGTGCGTGCGTGCGTGCGTGCGTGTGTGCGTGCGTGCGTGGATTGCTTTTAATAAGTGTGTGTGTGTGTGTGTGTGTGTGTGTGGTGTGTTAAAACCAAAAAGAAAAGCTTCAATTAAGAAACGCGCTTCACTAAATTCATCTGCACAATTTTGAAATATTTCCAAATCAGAGACCAAGTAGATAACTATATACCCACCATTTTTTGTAAATAAAATAATAAATAATAATAAAATAATAATAATATAAAAATAATAATAATAATAATATACATAATAACAATAATCTATAATAATAATAATAATATTAATAATTTTCTTTCGAATTCTAAATTTAAATAATTGAGAAAATAGAAGTTCATATATATATATATAATATATATATATATATATATATATATTATATTATATTATTATATAATATTCTATATAATATAATAATATATATTTATCACATATATAATATAAATATATATAAATATATATATAAATGTAAATCTTCTATTTATCACATATATATATATAGATATAATATAATATATATATATATATATAATATATATATATATATAATATATATTATATATATATATATATCTATATATATATATATATAATATAGTATATATTTTCCTAAGTGGTAAATAAGAGGTTATTTTATGATCAGAGGGAAAAATCAGAAATCAGAGATTTTTATTTATTTAAAAATAAATTTGGAAAAGACGGAGGTGATGAAGATTTATTATTTTTCTTGGATTGTTTTCATTTTCAAAAATTATTTTATCTTGTAGTTAAATTATTATTTTCATTTGGTATTTATTAAGTTAGATGAAAACTTAAACTAAACAATACCATAGGGTAGATGCACAGCAGGTTGGCGTACATGCATGGCAGACCGCTTGCTGAAGCACTCGCTTCTAATACGCGCTCCGCATATATATGTTTAAATTTTCGTTTAAATGATTTTCAGCGAAAAAAATATTTTTAAATATTGAATTTAGCATGTTTCGGCATTTTCTTAACCTAACCTAACATAACTGGTAATATAAAATAAATGCAAATAAAAAATTGACAAAAAAATTAAAAAATTTACTTAAAAATTAAATACAAATAAAACTAAAATCGTTTGAAACCCATTTTTCACATATCTATGAGACATGAAACGGAAATGTACCTGATATCTATGGGACATGAATAAGAAAGAAATAGACCGGAAATCTACGGGACATGAAATGGACTGATTGGTGAAGAATGATGCCAATCACAATTTCTGTATTACAGAAACATTCTGAGAGTCGGCGTTCATGAATCGATAAACAAGATAAAACTAGATAGGCCTAGCCTACAAAACTAGATAGGCCTAGCCTACTTTCGGGAGTCAAAATAATTTATTTTACTATAAAATATTTGTTTTCGGCGCAGGAGTCAGCTATTTTTATAAATGATGGGAGTCAGAATATAAACCTGCCAAAAAATCTTGATAAAAATTGATAATAGTTTTCATATTATGAGCGATTATTCCTGCCTATGACGCCTTTGAATGTTACGTCATTGTTCTAATGACGTAGGTACTTTTTTTTATAATCTGGTCCTAAAACGTTTTGGAGTCAATTATTAATTTGACCGGAGGTCGCAATATTTGTAACATTAAAATTTAAATAATTACGAGAAAAGTGCGGAAATTACATTATAATATATATCATATACTATATATAGACTTTTAATAATATCAATATATTAATATATATATATATATATATATATTATATATATATATATAATATATATAATCTATATATCAGGCGTCCCGATTAGCTGACACCTGTTATCTAAAAAACTAGGTTAGCTACATAAAAACTGAATACATTTTTGAATCGCGAACATTGTAAGCAGAAAGTAAGAAGAAATAAAAAGTGGCGATAAAAAAAAAATGTTTTTATGTATGACAATTCGCGTTCCCCCAAATTTCTGAGACATGAGCCCACCAATATTAGGCTTCGGCAGATATCTGATAAAGCCCTAATGGTTGAACAGAATAAAAATTATTATTTTTTAAAAATTTTAAAAGTTAAATGCAATGGCACATCAAGGGAAATCTACGGGGGGGTTCCGCCCCCGTACCCCCGACCAGTGAGTACTGGCTGAAATAATTTGTTCAGCAATATATTTTTCAATTTAATATAAAAAAAAAATCAATGATTTTAATGTTTAACCTTAAACTATCTGAAAAGATATAAGAAAACTAATGATTTGTTTATGGTATTAAGGTATTCAAACGTAGATTATGTCTAATTTGTGGAGTTATTATAAAATTAGTTATTAAAAAAAATTTTTTTTTCGTTTTCCTGCATTAAAATATTCGCAGATCAAATTGTATGTTTTTTCGGCTAACATTTTTAGATACAGGCGTAGCTAATCGGCAATCTGGCAATCATATATACTTATATATATATATATATATATATATAAATGTATAATTACATTATAGATATATATATATATATATATATAGTATATATATATATATATATATATATATATATAATATAATATATTATAATATATTACAAAAATTCTTTTAAAAGGACATGTTTTGCTTTGAGTCTTAGCATATTCATTTGTTTGACTAAATTTGTGTGCTATGTGTGCTCATATATATATATTATCTTTTATATATATAAATATATATATTATATATATAATATATTATATATAATATATACTATATATATTATATAATATTATATATATTATTATATATATATATATTTATAAGTATATAATATATATATGGACAATGTTACCTAAGTGTTATAGAGAAATGAGGATTTGTAACATTTTTGAATCTAAGGATTTTTTGCAATTTTCTCAAATTTGTCCATTAAATAAAAAAATTTTACACGGCACGCTCGCGGGCCAGCGCCGCATTTAAGCGAGCGCTTCAGCGAGCGGTCTGCCATCATGCACGGCAAGCCTGTCGTGCATCTATACCCCTATGGAATTGTTTGAGTTTTTTAATTATTCAATAAAAAGATGAAAAAAATTTTAACTACAAGATAAAAATAATTTGTTTTGAAAATGAAAAAATCCCATTTAAGACAGATAATAATAATAAGTACACAAAATCGACTTTATCTAACTCACAAAATTTTAGGTTAAATTAAATGAAAATCTTTTATTTCTGATTTTTCCCTCGGATCATACAAAATGAATTTCTGTTTATCCATTTAGGAACAGATAATTAAGGGATTACGCGATAGTATCGGTATCGGTATCGTTAGTATCGGCCATTTTTTGGATCGGTATCGTTAAACATGGCCGATACTTAGCCGATACTTTTTACTTTTTGGATGAAAAATTGTGAGAAACTTTTAGGTTCAATAATAAATCTAGTTCGATTAAGATAGCTAGTTATGTTTCATTTTTCCTCGATTTCCTATTTTAACTTAGATTTTAAGCGTTTTCCCCAACTTGGTCTTTAGCGTAAATTACCTATTTGGACAGCCATTATTATAATTATACAGATTTATCTACTTTTTTAGTTGATCAATAGTATTTTTTTTTGTACGCAATTTGGTGAGAGCGTGTGAGTGCCTGAGTGTTTTTAAACTTTCTGGCTTATTCATATTTTAGATATCTTGCTGTAAGATAGGGTTTTATCGTTTTTAAAAATTTAGGTTTTAGCGTACGAGTAAATTTTCCTAATTCTCCTTTGGTTTTTGTCTATTTGTGTTGTCATTTTTTTTTTTTTCTTTTTTGTTTAGTTTCGTGTGCGTGTGCGTGTGCGTGTATTGATAGCAGATTTGCACAGGCGTGCTTCTTTGCTTTACCAATGGCTTGCACTCTTACTCTGCAATCCATGGAATACTACCTCTCAACTTAAACCTAATTTATTGCTCTTGTCTGAGACTCAGATGGCTAAGAAATCATCCTTCAACTCGTTTAATATCCAACTATAACTTATTTTATAACTTCCGTGAGGGATGGAGTATGTGCCTATGTAATATAAACATTCCTATAACACGTCTCGAGAAACTCGAATCTCCTAACTTGAGTTCCTGTGGCTTAGAAATCTCTTTCTTCCTTCTACTACAAAATTCTTATGCTTCTGCTACTGTTCTCCATACAGAACAGATTTTCACGGCGTCAGTTACTTACTTACTTCTCACGAGACTGTAGACTTATATCTTCTCATCCAAACTCTGAGGTCCTCTATTTAGGGGATTTCACTGTACACAAAACTGAATTGTGGGATTCCTCTCATACTGATCTAGTTGAGGAAGCCCGAATCATTCAGTTTTCAAGCATCTGGAGCAACTATCTAAATAACCTACACACATCCGATCGTTCCCAACCGAGTCTTGAACACACTTGACTTTATGTTTACCATAGTCCTCTATAGAATACAGCCACCTTCGCTCCTATCGTAAAATCTGAACACAACCTTAGTTCACTTAATTTTATTACTTTCTCTCCAACATCTCCATCCTGCCCTATGCGATTTTTCTGGCACTTTGATCGGGCCGACTTGGGGGCCATTGCGTTGCTTCTACGTAACTATATTGAGTGACTGCTTTGACTCTTTAAGACGCTTCAGATTCTGTAAAGTGGGAACTGCAATTGTTAATGGGATGAGCAGGTTCAGTCCTTTCTTGGACTAAATCTTTTCTCCTCAAAATTTTCCATGGTTCGATCGTGCTTTCCTGGCCACTCACTAGGAGACAAGGCTTATCAGGGTGTGGGAAAAAACTTCCTCGTTCTCCTATCACTCTTGCCAATTTCAATTCAGCTAGAAATCGTTGCGGAGATACTCCGACAAGCAAAGCGGACTTTCATTAAACGAAAAATGCGCTGACCTCCTGGTGCTCTACCTGACGCAAATCCTCGCTGGCCTCTTGCAAAAGCATCTCTAACACTTCCTTAAATCATCTTCCTCCTCTTATGTTTCGCTCTGATGAATTTTGGTTGCTTAATTACTTCCACTTGAAAAGGCCAATCATCTCTTTGGCCCCCTATTTTCTCTAATTCAACCCTGGACGATTCTGGTATCCCCTCTTCCTCCTCCTTCTCCCTCTCAGGTGTCCTTAGCCTTACTTGTCATTATTTTATCGGTGCATGAGATCCTGAAATCTATTGAACGTTAGGAAAGCGGGTGCCCGGATGGCATTCCTCTCCGAGTTTTGAGAAGTGTGCTTCCGTCTGACCCCACACCTCGTTCAAATTCTCTATGCCTCAATACTAGCACTTTCCCTCAGTGTTGGAAGCGCGATATGTCCAACCTATTCCGAAAAAAATGATGCTGCTCTGATCCTTCTAACTATCGCCCTATAGCTCTCACTTGTTATTCTTTCTAAGATCTTTGAAATTCTTCTCAACTCTCACTTCTTAGATTATCTGGAATCTCTTTCCCTTCTTTTGATTACCAGTACGGCTTTCGGTGCTCGAGATCTACTGGCGATATACTTTCTATTTCACCGTTTTATGGGGCTTTTCCGCCCTTAGGAGACTACGGGAAGAGCTTGTGTGGGTGGCAGCTTACAATATCCCAAAGCATGTCTGACGGGTATGGCACGCGTCAACTGCCTCTCCAAGCTCCCTCCTTTTGGGTTTCCTTCTTCTTCTTTGTTTACTTATTTCTAGCTTTTCTTTCAAAATCTCTCAATCGTGGCTGTTGTATGATGGGCGCGACTTCTTTCTTTTTCTGTCATCGTGGTGTTCCTCAGGGTTACTGTTTTATCTCCTACTTTATCCCTGCTTTTCATCAAGATCTTCTCACCTGCCATCTAACTCTATCCACCCATATGTCGATGACTTGACCCTTTCATTCTACTCGTATCAATTCTGTCCCTCTTTTACTTCTAGAATTTGCCTCTCAGTCTTAATCTTTCCGATTCTCTTATCTCGCTGATCTGGATAGAATTTCAGAGTTGGGTCGTCTCAAGCTTGGTTGAATTTAACTCTTTAAAAAGCCAACTTCTTCAAATCTCTCTCTCTAAGACCATTAACTTTTCTATCTCTTTCACGGTTCTCTCGTCTCTTCCTGTTGACAATATAGAACATCTTGACCTTAACATAAACAAAGAAATGTTTTGAACAACCTCAAATCAGCCAGGGGTTGCTAGGTGGCCGTCAAAAAAACTGGGCAGTTCTGTTAGAGTGCGAGACTTTTTTTCCTCTCCAGTACTCCACCTATAACAAGCGTCTAATCATTCCGATGGAGTACTTGCTCCTCATATCCTGATGGGGGCGGGGGCTCTGGTTTCATCCGCTTTTGGATAGGTTGGTCAAGGCAGAAAAGACCTTATAAACATGCTTACTTTCTAGTTCACTTGACCTTACTATTTGCGGCGGCGCGATGTTGGTGCTTGATCCCTTTCTCATAGAGACTGTAGAGGCAAGTGCTCGAGGGAACTAGCCACTCGCGTACCACCACCTTTACGACGCCTCGTAGCACAAGGGTCTGTGTCGGCACATGAGTTTTGTGTTGACGTTAGTAACTCCAGTCTGGTTCGCTGCGGTGCTTCTTCTTTCCTGCCACCTCTGTTCTGGGAATTCTCTTCCATCATCTGTGTTTCTTACAAAATTATTCCCTCACTTTAAGCCTGCGTCTGGTGCTCATCTGCGTATTTTGCTTTAGGAATTTTTGAGGCGCTCAACACCCACTCCTTGAATAGGGCTTCGGCCCTTGAGCGGCGGTGACAACTGTAAAAAAAATAAATAAATAAAAGTTTCTAATAAGGAATCCTAAGCTAGCTGAACCCCCAAGAATGCCACCTCCGACCGCTTTGGAACCACTTCTAGAATGGCATTTAAAATAGCATAACCGAGGAGCTGCTCGCTGACAAAAAAAAAAAAAAAGGAACAGAGAAGTGCGAAGCGCCTTATAATGCAACCCCTGACAACAGTACTGATTAGTGACGATGGTGGCTTTTCAGCAGATAAACCTACTGAAGATGAAGAGATTTGGATATGTTAGACTATTGCAGTTCATGGCCGAAATGGCATTGACATCTCAATTCACCCTCAAAGGAATCACACCAGGGAACCTCACCGTAAAAACTTGGAGAGCGTCATCAAGGAGCAAAGATAATTCAAATTTGCAGTCTGTTGAAGAGGAGATGAGGCTCTACGAAAACATGGATGCTCCTACAGGAGAGATCCTTTCATGCGGTGGCCATTAAATGGCAAGGTTTCATTATGATCAGTGCTTGCAGTCAAATAATTATCAGCACCTCCTTTATCAGTCGAGAGAGAGCGAATTTATAGTGTAGGTAGGAATGTAAACACCCCAAAGGACATACGTCTCTCGCCACGATACTTAGTGAAGCTGAAGTGTTTTTGCATCACAATCTTTGAATTTTTGAATTTGAGTATTGAATGATATCTATCTTAAAGGAGTATTTTATCATGTCATGGAGTAATAGCGTTTCTTTTATTTTAACTTTTCGGCTGAATAATTGAGGTCTCTTCCTTTCATTTATTTTTATTCTTTATATTGTAGCTGTTAAAGAATTTCTTGTAATTGATAATCATGTTAAAACATAAAAAGTAGTAGCTAAAACTTTGTAATACTTACGTGAAAAATGACAAATGGAATATTTTTTAAAATAAACACAAAACAAAAAAAAGATTAATATTATATTTTTGCAATTATTTCACAACATGTCTATTTTTATTTAACTAAAATATATATACTTGGCACAACCAAAATATGATAATATAAATGATAAATATGTTTGTACAGGAGATTGCATCTGAGTTCCTAGCAGAGCACAGAATGTCTATTGCTGATTCGTCGTATTTTTATAGTATTTAACAGTATCCGGATCGGGATTTCGGTGATCGGCACCAAAAAAATAGAGTATCGGTATCGGTATCGGCCGTATCGTCTGCTATCGGTACATCCCTAATATATATATATATATATATATATATAATATATATTATATATATATTTATATTATATATATATTATTATATATATATATATATATATATATATATATATAATATATATATAATAATTTATATATATATATTATGTATATATATATATATGTATATATATATATATATATATAATTATACATATATACTTTAATATTATATATATATATATATTATTATTATATATATATATATATATATATATATATATATCCGAAGCTCTGAACCCGAAGCCTCCAATCAATTCATGAAAGTACGGTAGAATGCCAAAAATCTAAAATTAGTCAAAATCATATTAACGTTTAAATAATAACAAACTGGTCAATAACTCCATCCCCAAAACGAGTTGTTCAATACTCTTCTAATCTTGGACAACTTATACCTTCAAACGGAAAACAGTTAAATGGAATTTCACATCCCCTATCACAAAAAATAAAAATAAATAAATAAATAAAATAAATAAAAAAAGTAGGTCAGGGCATGATGGAGATATTTAATAGCAGTCTCCGTCATAAATTTTCAATTTGTTTTTAAGAGAAAAATTTTTAACTGCATGTTACATGCAATAGCTACATTGACTTCGAGACTTGAGAATGGAAGCGTCGACACCACAAAGAAATATGGAGATTCATGCTTGGAATAACACGTAGGGTTAAGTAAAAGAAACTATATGAATAAGCCGGAAACAAAATTATTATTATTATTATTATTATTAATACACATATACATAATACAAATGTCGGAAAAAGATGTACTGTACTTTTGATTCTCCTTTTACGCAATAGTCCCCTGCCAAATTCTCGAAAAAAAAAATTTAAAATTTTTCCTTTCATACGGAAAATTTTGCATCATACATCTAGGACTAGAACTATACACGTAAAACAGTGTAGGAGGTACCATAGTACCATATAAACATGAACAATCTTAACCATATTCAAATGTGTCGTGCATTTTTGTAATAAAGTTTGTATTGCTATATGCATCCATAATTATATGTGATCTGATATCTCATACGTCACTACGAGGTTTGATTATATCTATTTTTAGATAAAGGAATAAATCCTAAGGAAAAATCAATAAAGCCACATGCAGCTGCTAATTTTTTCCCTCACAATGCAAGTTTTTATTTACTCTAAAGTCTAAAGGTACAGTATTTTTCATGCAATGTGTAATTTAACATAATCGCACTCACACTATTAGTATCAATTGGGATATCGTTAACTTTGTATACGTTAACTCATTGAATATCTTTGCATTTGAAAGGCCTAATATCTTAGTAAGCCGGATAGTTTAGATCTGAGTAGGGGTCAAATTAAGCTGACAGTATGAGGAAAGAACACAGTACACAACTGGTTTGTAGTTTCAAACAAACTATACAAGCCTGGTGGGTTTTCGGTATCCGACCGATTCGACTACACACGCCATTGGTTTGCAGTTCCAAATAGACGAAAGAACCCTGGTTTACAATGCAAAACAAGACCACACATACCCCTGTTTATAGTTTCAAACAACTACACAACCTTGATTTATACTTTTATAGTATCAAAAAAACTACACTGTTGGTTGACAGTTCCAAACATACTACACACATCCTATTTTACAATTCTATAAAGACTACTCAGCCTAGGTTTAGTTTCAAAAAACTAAGCAACCATTTTTTATAGTACCTGACTACACACTCCTGGTTTACAGTTTGAAACAAAGTAAACGCACCCCTGGTTTACATTACCAAATCATAAAGTTAATATCTCCCTATTGTCCGTAAATAAAACCACATACACCTGGTTTACAATTTCAAACAGACTACACACACATACCTCTGGTTCTCAGTACCAAAATCATTAAGTTAATATCTCGCCATTGTCCGTATATGAAACCAAGTCTTCAATTATACCCCCCAGCCAATTCCCCTCAAAAAGTCCCTCCCAAACCTTCAACGTCGCTGATGATCAAAGGCTTATCCTCTTTAATTATTTAAGCCAACTGTTAGTCCTTTTTTAAATATTTAATTCTATATGGAAGTCGTATATAATACACTATATATCTTTAGAACAAAAACAAGCCAAAAAAATCGAATAACTTGATTTACTTACTCTTTACGCAACCTAATAATAATAATAATAATAATAATAATAATAATAATAATAATAATAATAATAATAATAATAATAAGCCAGCCTCTAGAAGAGCCACAATCCATATCTCAAAAACTACTACAGCTACCGGAAAAAGGAATACATTGCTGGAATCCTGGCAAAAATTTTACCGAAGGGAAACTGTTAAAAAAAAAAAAAAAAAAATCATATCTCGAGAAAACTACAAAAGCTACAGCAAAATGAAATACATTTTGGAATCCTTGAAAATTTTGGTTCGGAAAATGTTTAAAAAAATAATAAAAAATTAAACAAATTGGCTATTTTTTGGGGGGGGTGCTGGACATAGTATATATATATATATTATTTGTAAAAGGTATTACACGGCAATTAGGGGGGCCCGAGCCGACGGGAACACAGGGGGACGTTTTCCATACCCGTAGGGGCGGAGGAACCCCGCGACGCAAATACCAAAGAGCGGGGTTCGGGAGACCCTGAGGGGGAGAATTAGTCCTACCCGTAGTTCCCAGGAAACTCCTTCTATCGGTGCGGTATACCCTTAGGGTATTCTTTAGTTAAAAAAAAAAGCAAATTTAATAGAAAGTATTTATTTTAACAAGTAACCAATAAAAGGTCTCTAAATAGGCCCTCTAATCATATTACTATAATTATTAACAATAATTTTTATTTTTACATTTTCCTATCCAAAATGTTACGAGGATTCCAAAAATGTATTCCTTTTCGCTGTAGCTATTGTAGTTTTTGAGATTTTTTTTTTTTTATTTCCACTAAAATTGGACCAGCATTCCAGCAATGTATTCCTTTTCCTGGTAGCTGTTGTAGTTTTTGAGATATGGATTGTGGCTCTTCTAGAGGCTGACCTAATAATAATAATAATAATAATAATAATAATAATAATAATAATAATAATAATAATAATAATAATAATAATAATAATAATAATAATAATAATAATAATAATAATAATCATAATAATAATAATAATAATAATAATAATAATAATAATGGCTTGAGCAATTTCATTTCAACAAATACGGCAGTCACAAAATTCTTAGACCTAAGCCTACACAAGGTTAAAAGCCTAATTTCCCGCTGTCATGCAATGAAACAATACAAAACTTAAATCTTAGGATAAAAAAAAATAAATAAATAAAAATAAAATCACGGTTAAAATTTGTTCTATTTTTAATTAAAAAATGCGAATATGATTAATAAGCATAACAGTATCAATCAAGGAATAATAATAATAATAATAATAATAATAATAATAATAATAATAATAATAATAATAATAATAATAATAATAATAATAATAATAATAATAATAATAATAATAATAATAACAATAATAATAATAATAATAATAATAATAATAATAATAATAAATGACGCTGACAGGGGACTAGATATGAAAAAAACAACTGCAATAGATTAACCAAAATAAAAATACAACTCATCATAGAAGGTGGAGAGGGGGGGGGGCGTAAGTCACATGAAGGCAGGGCTGGGGAACCAAACCGAGAGGGAAAGAAATTTTTCGAGTGGAGCTGGAGCCCGTGCATGATTTTTGTGGGGGGGGTGAACTGGAGCTTGGTTAAACCCCCTGTAACCCTGTACTAATACAATTACTAAAAAGTATTAGCCAGATTGTTTAGTAGTATTAGTAGAGTAATATCTAGTAATATTATTATTATTATTATTATTATTATTATTATTATTATTATTATTATTATTATTATTATTATTATTATTATTATTATTATTA